>CAWUHX010000113.1:0-283362 GCA_963922205.1 Romanomermis culicivorax | reverse complement strand
AAGCGGGGCAGCTATAATTTGATTTTGAAAAAATGAAAAATTTGAAAATTAATTTTTTAGAAAAAATGTCGGAAATTTTTTGGGTTGTCACTTTGGTCTAAAATTCCGAAGAATTTTTCCCAAAGTCTGAAATAAATATGAAAAATTTACAAAATTATTACGAATACTACATAAACGCGATAAATATTACAAATTAATACAATTTTAATTAAAATTAGTACTTACACGCGCGAGATATGTACATAAAATAAAAAAAAATCAGCGCGAGATCGCGCATAGATTCGCCTTGAGCGAATTTTCAAATGATTTCATTTGAATCGGCGCTCCAGTCGTAACTGTTTGTGCCATATTGGAAAGTGACGTGTTTTCGTCACGTGGCGCGTCCTGATTGGCTCGCGCTATTCGCGGCAAGACCCTAGTGGTCTCGTAGCGAAAATGTTTCAACCTGCTGATTGAAACAGTTTGGCGATTTAGCGGGTTGTCCCAATGTACAATGGTGACAACGTTCTCTGCTTCTCGCGAAATGTCCGTAACTATGAACGGACCGGACCATGGTAGTCCTAGTTTCTTCTGCTTGTCTACTTTAAGCAGAACCCAATCCTTTTCTTTAAATCCATTTTGTTTGGATTTTTTATCGAAGTATTTCTTCGATTTTTCGGCAGCACTCTGGATATTTTTGGCAATATCCTCGTAAAGGTTGACTAAATGATTTGTCAACACAAATTTGTATGCCTCAGCATTGCTGTCCGGCATTACAATATCGTATGCTTTCGATAAGTTTAACCCGAAGGTTGCCTCGTGACCTCTAAGCAACGAAAATGGGGATTGCCCCGTGGCTGCATGCGGTGTGGCATTATATGCAAACACCACAGCTCTCAAGTATCTTGGCCAGTTATCTTTTTCCTCGATGGCCACCTTTCTGAGCTGTTTGATGAGTGTCTGGTTAAACCTTTCTACCATACCGTTTCCTTGTGGGTGGTAGGCTGTTGTAAAAATTTTTTGACACTCCAACAACTTGCAGATCTCTTTCATTAGATCTGAGGTAAAACAACCTCCTCTATCGCTGAGTAGTCTCCGTGGAGTCCCGTGCCTGAATACAATGGCTTGTAGAAAAGTGTCTACAACGGTGCTAGCTGACTGATCTGGGATCAGTTCAGCTTCAACCCACTTTGTAAAATAGTCCTGAAAGACTATGACATACGGTCTCTTCTCACTGAGTGGAGAAATACCCACGATATCCACTGATACTATGTCAAAAGGACCTTGTGGAATAATTGGTATCAGTGGGGGAATTTCTGTGTTTCCCTGATTAGCCATTTGACAAACTGGACAAAACTTGATCCAGTGCCTGACATCCTTTTCAATTCCAGGCCACCAGAACCGTTTTTTAATCATAGCAAGGGTCCTTTTGAACCCCTGATGAGTCATCATCACGGCACCGTGGTACTGGTGCAAAGTATTGTCCCTAAGGCAGGATGGGACGACCACTTGATCATCCGACCCCTGTCCGGCTTCGCGGTATAACACTTCATTTTGGATATAAAATCCACTATGATACTTGGTTGTCCCATTTGGACCCAATCTATCAAAGTATGGTTGTAATACCTCATCTTTTCTCTGCAAGAGGGCCATGAGATCATCTCTAATTAGCCCTTTTGGTAATTCATCTTCTTTAGGGTCTGCCAAAGTAAACTCTTGTTCCTTTTCTGGGTATAACCAGGTTACTCTTTTTTCCTTACCTTTGTCCTGGTTTCCCCTACTTACCTTATCTTTGACCTGATTGCCGTCAGGCTGGATCTGAGCCTGATTATTCTTGTCCGCTTCTTTCGCCATGCTCCTTGTAGTTACGGCATTTATCAAGTCTGCAGGCGAGTTTGATTCTGGATCACCCTCAGAATCTTCTGGATAAACCTGGGTGAATCTTGGACTCATATCAGTCCTCTGATTCTTCTTACCTTTTGGCTCCGGATGTAACGGAGTACCGTCTTCAGGATTCCGATCTGTCAGAATTCTGAATCTCTTCACCAAATTGAGATGTTTTCTCTCAATAAGCTGTGCCTCAAGATCTTTCAGATTTTCGGACTCTCGTTTATCCTTTGAGAACATGTGTTCCCATTTTGGCGGTATTTTTTCCGCTTGATCGTCTGGTTCATCCATCCTGGACAAAAAGTCTGCCATGGCATTTTGTTTCCCGGGCACATACTCTAGTTTATGGTTGAACTGAGAGATGAACGAGTACCATCTCTTCAATTTACCATTGGTCATGGCGTTGACCTTCATAGATAATAAAGGTTTGTGATCAGTTCTTATGATCACTTTATGACCTACTAGGTAGTGCTTGTATAACTTCAAGCCATACACAATTGCCAAGCACTCCCTTTCCGTGGCTGACCACTTTTTCTCATCCGCTTTTAAAATTCTGCTATTATAAGCAATTACCCAGCGGTCTGAGTTAGTCTCCTGGTAAAGGACTGCTCCTAGTGCCGTTCCGCTGGCATCTGTCTGAAGGACAAAGTCCGCAGACCCGTCCAAAACCGGATACCTAAGGAATGGCACAGACAATAGTGCTTCTTTCAGGCTCCTAAAAGCCTGATGGTGAACCTCCGTGACTTCCCAAACACAGTTCTTCCCAGTTAGTTTGTACAACGGTTCGGCGTGTTTAGCCAAACCCGGTATGAACTTTTTACACCACTGCAACATACCTAGAAACCTTTGCAGTTTACGTTTAGACTCTGGGAATGGGAAATCTTTTATAGCTTTGACCTTTTTCGGATCTGGGGAAACTCCATCCGAATTTAAGATATGTCCTAAAAAATGAACTCTCTCAGGCAGGAATTCGCACTTCTCCGGCTTCAAGGTCAAATGAGCCTTTCTTAGAGCTTGCAGGACTAGCTCTAGATTAACTAGGTGTTCCTCAAACGTATTTGAGAACACAATTATATCGTCTATATAGACTAGACAGATTTTCCAAACATATGGATGCAAAACTCTTTCCATCATACGCTGGAATTCAGCTGGCGCATTTTTTAGGCCAAAGGGCATGACTTTAAATTGATAAAGCCCTTCTTGGCATATGAAAGCAGTTTTCTCCTTGCTTTCTTCATCCATTGGCACTTGCCAATATCCTGATTTGAGATCTAGGGTAGTATAAAATTTGGCTTTACCTAAACAGTCTAGATAATCGTCCATTCTAGGAATGGGATACTTATCATCCTTGGTAACGTCATTTATACCCCTAAAGTCCACTACTGGTCGTTTGGTACCATCCTTTTTACCTACTAGAAATAACGGAGCTGCCCAAGGCGACTTTGATGGCTCAATTACACCCTTCTTGAGCATATCTTGCACATGCTCACGAACATGTGGCCGTAAATTTATGGCAGTCCTGTGGTACCTTTTTGCCACAGGTGCTGCGTCCCCTGTATTTATTTTACAGGTCAAATAGGGTGTAGTAGTTGGAGGATCACTGGGCAAGCTGAACACGTCTCTATATTTTGCGAGACATCGTAAAGCTTGTTCCAATTGTTCAGATGGTATGTTGGATTTAGCTAGCATATTGTACAAGGCTTCCTTGAACTCTTTCTCATCCACTTGAGTCGAATCAGGTCTAGCCTGGACTGCACAAGTTTGCAGCTTCTCCAAATCCTCAACTATCTTCCCCTTAAGTTGATCTTGGTTATCAGTATCACACAACACTGAATTAGTATGGCCAATTATTTGATTTCTTTTCAAATGGCATCCTGATCCTGTGTTGTTGGATACCATAACAACAAAATCATCTTTTGTACCATCTACTATGGTACTATCAATGTGGAACCTTTCTTCATTGTCTTCAGACTCTATTATGATTCCATTGAGGCGATTTTCGCCTACCTTATCCCAAAGCTTTGCTCTCAGAAGTATATCAGTACCACTAGGTAAGTAGATGGGATTCACACTCACCACTGGCACCGAAACCTTTAGCAGGCAAATCTTTGGCTGGTATTGGTCGGCGGCGCTCATCGTGGATTCCGCGGCGCTCGTGGTCATGACCTCTCCACAATTGGATTGGGGCTGGTCGGGCGTCACGTATATCCGTTGTTGACGGTTGTTGAGCGTCATCGTCCTATTCCTGAAATCTATTATGGCTCCTACCTGAGGATGAGCCAAAAAGTCTGTTCCTACAATGACATTTTCACCTGCTTCGGGAATTACAATTGCTTTAACGGGAAACTGTCCACACAATGTATCCATCCTAAATTGGATATACCCATGGGCTTGGACTGTCTTACCGTTGGCTACTGTGACATCTAATATCCTGGGATATTCAGTATAATCTGGGCCCAAAGTTTCTTTCAGAAACTTAGCCGACATGACAGTGCACTGAGCTCCTGTGTCAATTAAAGCCATTGTCTTACGACCTCCTATAACAACCTCAATGTGGAATGGGGCTGTTCTGGGGTACGTATCCAGCAAATGTTGTTCCTGGGGACTAGCTGGTGTGCCTCTCCTTATTACTTGTACTGATGGTACTACAGGTTGTGGTGCAATTGCATTCATTTGCACAATACTACCTAACACAACATTTGGGCAACTCACTCTCTGGTTTACTTCACCTAAAGGACTCATCTGAGATTGCCTTGCAACCATAACACTCGAATAATCCTTCTGAGGTGGCTGATTTGTGAATTGACCCTGTTGCAGAGTCTGAGTCGGACCCATAATAGCGTGAGGAGGCTGAGGATGCTGTAATGCAGCTTGCTGTTGGTATTGCTGCATCTGTTGGAACTGCTTCTGCAGCTCTTTTTGCCTTTTGAACTCCAGGAACTCATTGTAATCGGAGTTCTGTAAATAACTCTCCTGGCTATCCTGATGACCCGAATAGCCTACATTATACGCACCTCTACCTCTGCTATTAAAGTTGGCATTTGGGTAACCTCCTCTACCTCTGTAGTTACCTCGAGCAAAAGTGTTGAAGCCTCCCCTGTTGTAGGTAGGGAAGCTGGCTCTACCTCTGCTCCTGCGCTCGGACAATACTCTCAATGTCCTGCAGTCTGCAGTATTATGTGTTATGTTCTTGTGGAACTCACACCACGGCTTTGTCGGATCTCGGGAAACTTGACCTCCCTGACTTGTACTAGGTATGGCCACATCAGACCGATTTTCCGTTTGCCTGTTATCAACCTTTTGCTGAAGCTGGTCGAACCTTTCGACCAGTTGTACCATCTCTTTTGAGATTTTCAATAGAAGAGATTCTTTCTTACCTTTTTCGGTCTGAGCCCTAGGGGCTTCCCGAACTGGAATCTCCTCTATCTCAGGAGAATCACTCCTTGACCTTTGGGTTTGGGCCTGTACCTGATTACCTACAGTTTGATATGGTTGCCGAAACCTTTGCCTCTGGCCTTGTTGATATCCTTCTGACTGGTTCCTGGCAACTACGGCAATTTCAGGATCATGCCCACTAGGCATACCTACTTCATTAATTACTATAGGATCCTGTTGTGTACCCTTGGGTCCATATCTCTGAAAGGCATTTTTGTACCTACGTTCAATATCATGAACCTCTACTGCAAGATCATACCAGGTTCTAAAGGTATGCTTTGAATTTTTCAGTTCAGACTGAAATGTAGGATCACTCTTGTAAATAAAGGTATCAATAATCAGTCTCTGTTTAGACTGATAGTCTAAATCACCTTTAACTAGTTCCACTAATATACTGACCCTTTTTAAAAATTCTACGGCCTGTTCATTGGGTCTTTGTTGGATCTCAAACAACTCCCTGGTTAACATTTCCAGGTTGCACTCAGGTGCAAAGACATTAATAATGGCTCTCCTGGCCTCCCTATAGGTCATGTTGTCTCCTGCAACAGCCTTCGGTCTACCTTTAGAAAGCCTCAGCAGTGCTTCATACTTAGCTGATTCG
Organism: Romanomermis culicivorax; assembly: GCA_963922205.1. Lineage (NCBI taxonomy): Eukaryota > Metazoa > Nematoda > Enoplea > Mermithida > Mermithidae > Romanomermis > Romanomermis culicivorax. The sequence continues at coordinate 277,460 of CAWUHX010000113.1, read as the reverse complement.
GGTGTATCCCTACGGAATTCCCCTTCAAGTGCTGTTAAAAAGCTAAGCACCTGCTGATTTACCATACCCTCATCTAAAAGTTTGGGTAACACACCTTTAACGATATTCCTGACTACAATCTCCTGTGCCAAATTATTTGATGGCACTTCCCTCTGATCATAAGCTGCTGTTAATACTGGATCAAGATCAGAGTTCAGGGATTGCAGCATAACCCTATTTGGATCTCGTTGAGGTGGTACACCTCCTTGATATGATGGCATATTGTCTTTGTCAAACCTGTAATCCCTATATGGGAAACATGCCAATTGATCTGGTCTAAGGGTATTTGGATCAACTATATTTCCTCTACCATCATAGACCACTCTAGTTAAAGTTGGATGCTGCGGAGCTATCTGACTTTGATTTCTGAAGTCTGCCGATTGCTCAGCTCCTTCGAATCGTAGATCTCTAGCTGGACCTCTCCAACTTTTGGGCTCAAAGTTAAGCCTTTGCCCTTCATCAATATCAGGCCTATTACTAGGCCCTGCGCCTGCACTCATTTCAGCAGCGAGACGGTTGTCTCTTTCTGCACCCCTATTACATGGTCTAACCTGTCTGTCCGGCTCCTGTCGGCGCCTGTCGGCTTCCCTTTTGTTGTCCTCTGTGGCGGCATTCGCGATTATGTCGAACAAGGCTTCAACGGTCCCTTTCAACTCGCGTAGCTGCGTCGCCAACTCTTGATTGGACATCTCGGGAGCTCTTTCCTGCGGTTGGAATCGCTCTTGTTCGTGGGGAATCCTCTCTAATCTTTGATCGATTTCGGGGTCCCTTTCTTCAAAGTTTGGTCGAATTTCGGGCGTAACGACGTCCCTTTTTGGTCCTGCTAATTCGACCTTTGGCGGGGGTGACCTTTTGAAATTTTGCTGCGGCGGTCCATCGGCGTCTGGGTTCGGATTCGCCGGGCCTGCCTCCTGCGGATCGATGGCAATCGCTGGTGGTCGGTCAATTGGTACGCCTGCATCTTGAGGCGTAAAATGCATTGCATTTTGTTGCAATGGTTGAACCCTCGCGGGAGTTTGATCTGGGATCACTGGGTCCGGAGCAGCATGCCGTTGCTGATCTCCGTCTCCCAAATTGACTAGATTCCCAGCACTCGCCACTCTGGGTGGTGATCTACGTAAAGTATTACCTCTCGGTATCCTTTCGTTAGGCATTTTAAATCCTGCTAACTTTCTGTAGAAACCTGGAGGATTTTCTTTTCTCCTAGTCTGACTACGAAGTTCCGTGGTAAGGAGTTAAAAGCCACCACTTGTTGTGCAGGTCTTTCCTTAAGAGGCGTAAGAAAAGATTGGGTCTGAACTGACCTGTTAGAACTGATACCTTGGCTAAGCCTCGGTGATCTGTGCAACAGTCCGTTTGTCCCCAGACCTACAACAACAAAGATAAACTTTGTTCTAAATACGGGGGCCTTACCAAAGACCTCCGCAGTCTCCTAGATGAGACAAGGAATCCCCTCAGGGATAAAAATACTTGGGTATAACCCGAAAGGGGTTTCCCAAAACTTACTTGATGTAAGCCGGCGCCTGGGCCTCTGGCCCTCCGCCTTCGACGTTCGATAACAAATCCTAAATAATAAACAACAAATATGTAAATCAATATTTCCGACGCAATAATAAAAAATGTGGATTGACCACAGTAGAAATATATGCAAAATAAAGACGAATTGCTGGGAACTTTATTTGGGGACGCCAGCAATAAAAACCAAAATATAATAAAAACGATATTAAGTGAAGAATGATTTCACTTTCATTTTTCGTCTTTCTTTGGCGCTCCATTCTATGCAAATGTCTGCGCCGCTGGTCGTCCCTGTCGTCGATTTGCATGTCGATTTCCCCACACGAAATTGGCATCAACAGGGTGCCCAACAGTCAAAGCTATTAATGATTTCCCATTCCCAGAATCTAAACGTAAACTGCAAAGGTTTTTAGGTATGTTGCAGTGGTGTAAGAAGTTCATACCGGGTTTAGCTAAACATGCTGAACCATTGTATAAATTAACTGGGAAGAACTGTGGTTCACCATCAGGCTTTTAGGAGCCTGAAAGAAGCATTATTGTCAGTGCCATTCCTAAGGTATCCGGTTTTGGATGGGTCTGCGGACTTTGTCCTTCAGACAGATGCCAGCGGAACGGCACTAGGAGCAGTCCTTTACCAGGAGACCAAGTCAGACCGCTGGGTAATTGCTTACAATAGCAGAATTTTAAAAGCGGATGAGAAAAAGTGGTCAGCCACGGAAAGGGGGGTGCTTGGCAATAGTGTATGGCTTGAAGTTATACAAGCACTACTTAGTAGGTCATAAAGTGATCATAAGAACTGATCACAAGCCTTTGTTGTCAATGAAGATCAATGCCATGACCAATGGTAAGTTGAAGAGATGGTACTCATTCATCTCTCAGTTCAACCATAAACTAGAGTATGTGCCTAGAAAACAAAATGCCATGGCAGACTTTTTGTCCAGGATGGATGAACCAGACGATCAAGCGGAAAAGATACCGCCAAAATGGGAACATATGTTCTCAAAGGATAAACGAGAGTCCGAAAATCTGAAAGATCTTGAGGCACAGCTAATTGAGAAAAAGCATCTCAATTTGGTAAAGAGATTCAGAATTCTGACAGATCGGAATCCTGAAGACGGTACTCCCTTATATCCGGAGCCAAAAAGTAAGAATAATCAGAGGACTGAAATAAGTCCGAGATTCACCCAGATATATCCAGAAGATTCTGAGGGTGATCCAGAATCAAACTCGCCTGCAGACTTGGTAAATGCTGTAACTACAAGGAGCATGGCGAAAGAAGCGGAGAAGAGTAATCAGGCTCAGATCCAGCCTGATGGCAATCAGGTCAATGAAAAGGTAAGTAGGGGAAACCAGGACAAAGGTAAGGAAAAAAGAGTAACCTGGTTATACCCAGAAAAGGAACAGGAGTTTACTTTGGCAGACCCCAAAGAAGATGAATTGCCAAAAGGGTTAATTAGAGATGATCTCATGGCCCTCTTGCAGAGAAAAGATGAGGTACTACGACCATACTTTGATAGATTGGGTCCAAATGGGACAACCAAGTATCACAGTGGATTTTATATCCAGAATGAAGTGTTATACCGCGAAGCCGGACAGGGATCGGACGATCAGGTGGTCATCCCATCCTGCCTTAAGGACAATACTTTGCACCAGTACCACGGTGCCGTAATGATGACTCATCAGGGGTTCAAAAGGACCCTTGCTATGATTAAAAAACGGTTCTGGTGGCCTGGAATTGAAAAAGATGTCAGGCACTGGATCAAGTTTTGTCCAGTTTGTCAAATGGCTAATCAGGGAAACACGGAAATTCCTCCACTGATACCAATTATTCCACAAGGTCCTTTTGACATAGTATCAGTGGATATCGTGGGTATTTCTCCACTCAGTGAGAAGAGACCGTATGTTATAGTCTTTCAGGACTATTTTACCAAGTGGGTTGAAGCTGAATTGATCCCGGATCAGTCAGCTAGCACTGTTGTAGATACTTTTCTACAAGCTATTGTATTTAGGCACGGGACTCCACGGAGATTACTCAGCGATAGAGGAGGTTGTTTTACCTCAGATCTGATGAAACAGATCTGCAAGTTATTAGAGTGTCAGAAAATCTTTACGACAGCCTACCATCCACAAGGAAATGGTATGGTAGAAAGGTTCAATCAGACACTCATTAAACAGCTCAGAAAGGTGGCCATTGAGGAAAAAGATAACTGGCCGAGATACTTGAGAGCTGTGGTGTTTGCATATAATGCCACGCCACATGCAGCCACGGGGCAATCCCCATTTTCATTGCTTAGAGGTCACGAGGCAACCTTCGGGTTAAACTTATCGAAAGCATACGATATTGTAATGCCAGACAGCAATGCAGAGGCATACAAATTCATGTTGACCAATCATTTAGTCAACCTTTACGAGGATATTGCTAAAAATATCCAGAGTGCTGCCGAAAAATCGAAGAAATACTTCGATAAAAAGTCCAAACAAAATGGGTTTAAAGAAAAGGACTGGGTTCTGCTCAAAGTAGACAAGCAGAAAAAATTAGGACTACCATGGTCCGGTCCGTTCATAGTTACGGACATTTCGCGAGAAGCGGAGAACGTTGTCACCATAGTACATTGGGACAACCCGCTAAATCGCCAAACAGTTTCAATCAGCAGGTTGAAACATTTTCGTTACGAGACCACTAGGGTCTTGCCGCGAATAGCGCGAGCCAATCAGGATGCACCACGTGACGAAAAAACGTCACTTTCCAATATGGCACAAACAGTTACGACTGGAGCGCCAAACCAAATGAAATCATTTGGAAATTCGCTCAAGGCGAATCTATGCGTGATCTCGCGCTGATTTTTTTTTTGTGTACATATCTCGCGCGCGTAGGTACTAATTTTAATTAAAAATGTATTAATTTGTAATATTTATCGCGTTCATGTATTATTCGTATTAATTTTGTAAATTTTTCATATTTATTTCAGACTTTGGGAAAAATTCTTCGGAATTTTAGACCAAAGTGACAACCCAAAATATTTCCGACATTTTTTCCGAAAAATTAATTTTCAAATTTTTCATTTTTTCTAAAATCAAACTATAGCTGCCCCCGCTTATCTGAATTCTAAACTTCCATCCGAAGGAAGAAGTAAAATATTCCCCGAATCGCGATAAAAAGGAAATTAGCAGAACTGCTAAATTAAACTTTTTCAGCGTTCAATAAAATTTTAAATTTTATAAATTTATCCATCGAAAGAAAAAATTTCAAAACGAAAAGAGATGGGAAAGGGGGCGCGGAACCGCCAACAAGCTCCGACGCGCGAGTGGTCGCACACAGAGCGCCATGTCGAATATGACAGGGCCCAGCACCGCCAAGATAATCGTTTTTTCTTCATCGATGGTAAGTTTCGAACTTATTTTTATCAAATATTCTTGGAAACCGCAGGTAATGCCCAGAAGTCACTGGAAGACCAGCTCGGCGCCCCAAAGGGCAGACGAGGTTAGAACTTAGAGGGAACGAAAAATGGGAGTACTGAGAAGTGGAAGCTCGAAGCCAAGCAGGGAATTTCCAATTTGGAAATATACCTGATACCCCGAGAGCTATACAATTCAAGGGAAACCTAGAACCTTGGGTTCAGCCCGTTCAAAGTTTTATCATTCAAAAATTTATCAAAAAATTATTTATTTTCAAATCAAATCAAATCATATCACTTTTTCGATATCAAATTCATTAAAAATTATCAATCTCGAGTGCTATAAAAATTGTAAATACAGCACCATAAATGGAGCGTAGTTGGTTGCTCAAGCAGCTGGTCAGAGATTGGGGTCCGATCAAGTGGTGGACAATCGGATCAGGTCTACCCTCCCCAACATATAGAGGTAGCAAGGGTAAGATTTGGTAAGGTGTTAGTTGCCTACCAGCTCAATGTTTGTATATCAGTGGCTCACCTAACAACCTGCACTAAATTTAATTTCTGCGAAACTTAACCCGCTTGGTGTTGTGGTGCTGGTGTAGTATAGACCCGGAAATGCGCTGAAAAAAGGGGAATAAACACTAAAATTAATAGTATCTTATGTTTAGATTATAACGTCAAAAGGGCCGTGCGAATCCATGAACTGGATCAGTGGTTTAAAGCCACATTTGGGTACTGGCCGGCTAATCCCAAGGAACCAAAATTGGTAGACATCGGGAAAGTCAGCCAGACACTCCACTTTATCCGAGAAGTATCAATCTTCAGGGGACAGCCAGTTTGTGGATTCGATGTCGAAAAAGTCAACCAGGATAAAGTCCTGCCTTGTTTAAAACGAGAGAGGTCGACAATCCAATGGGAAAGCAATTTGCCCGATACGTGAGCTTCGCGTTAACAAACGGTCAAACGTACGTTATCGATACGACGTCAATGATGATCAAAGAATGGACCAGCCTCCACGACTTTTTGAATTCCAACATGCTCTTTGCCGGATATTCGGTATTGGAGGATTTGGTAAGTATCTATAACGTATGTGGTGCAGGGCGAGACAATAAGGACAGAGATAAAACTGTGCCCTTACGGGAATTTCTTAGAAACATCAAGGATCATTACTTTGATTTAGACCGTTTGGCCCTAACCATGGTAGGGGTAAACCTGGAGAAAAAATGTTTTCAGACAGGTATCTGTCCCGAAACCTTTCGGTTAAAGGGACTGTTCACAGAATTCTATCTAATAGACGTGGGCCCCTATCAGTATGACTTTTCATTAAAGGCGAACCGTGATCGGTTTGCCAAAAGAGGTATATTGCCGGAAGAGCTTAGGTACGCTGCTCTAGACGCATACTACTCCTTATTGGTCATGTTTGCCGCGATTCACTATGGCATGGCCGATCAGCTGCTCATGCAAATGCAGATTTTCGATCATGACAAGGTTGATCCCAAACAGATCAATACCGTTGCCCTACATTTTTATCAACAATACTTAATGATTCCGGGCAACGTGAATAGAGAAATGGGGCTTAGCACCCCAGTCATGGAAACGGATCAGGTACAGCCAAACATGGTCTATCACATGATGAAATGTGAAATGTATAACCGTTGGGCCGTACAAATGCAGGGAAATAACACCGGTTATTATACCGCACCCACGGAGTGTAATCCCGTGCGTCCTCAGGGAGTTCAACTGCCAAGTGGTTTCTATCCACTACTCCCTAGAGATGGTAAGCCGATGAAGGACAACGGATACACTGAAGATAGTGATCCCGACGAAATCCAGGACGTCCAGATACCAGACTGGGTTAACATTTCAAAGGATATCTTGGAAAATCTCAAGTCAGGTGGAACCTATTGGGATTTAGATGGTAAGATTTCTTTGACCTTATATGAAAACGCCAAGCTATACTGGCAACAGGCCGGGAAGCCCGATCAAATTCCTAAAGAGGTGTTTTCGGCAAACAACCACTACCCAGTGGGTATCGAAGGTCATAGACAGGCCTACAAGACCAATTTTTATATGCCAAACTTGGCAAAAATTTCAGGTATGTTAGATAAGCGAAACTTTGCAGAGTTAGAGGTCATCTGTAAATTTATGCCATTGGCCTATCATTTGGCATGGCCTCACTCGAGAGCGGAGTGCAATTACGAAACCAGCGCTCTGCTGAACTATAACTTTTTAAACAGTTATACTAGAGAAGGACAGGAGATGATAAAGCATATGTCCTGGAAGTCAGGCGACCGCCTGGCTTATTATTTAGAGCTAGCAGCAACGCTACCGCCGTCGGAACCCCGCTTTCCATCTAAAAAAGGGGTATATGCATGGCAAAATCGGTTCGGATTTGTCCCTTTACGATTTCGAGAAGCCGAAGAAATATTGCAAATCGGCGACGACAAATCATTATTGAAGGACGGAGCCTACAAGGTAAACCCTTACTTTTATGTAACTTTTTACTATGTAGGCTTCGAGACTTTGACGCCGGGACTGCGGTATCCGATGACGGAAGACGCATCGCCGACTGATTATCCGATTACGTATGCACCGAGAAATCCGCTCGAGATCAGACCGGAGTTTGTTAGCAAAAGCTTCCGGGAGAGAACGATTGCTTCAGAGATGCCTGGGTATACGCTAACCTATACCCCAGCCGGTGAGTTGGTATCAAAAGTACCATTAAATTGTCCCTCTACTTCCCAAACGGCGCAAGCCGGAGGGACGGGACAGGTTAAAACGCAGCTGCAAGGGCCAGCGCCAGTGGTCAAAGCTACATCAGCTTTGGACACTGCTGCTACACAAGCAGCTGCAGTAGTAGTCGTGGTGCTGCCGCCAACACAACCAGCGGTGGCACAGCCGACTCAAGTAACTCAGATACAGCAACCGGCCGAGCCTGAGCCAGAGGTTGTCACCATTATGCAATCGGTACCTCCGGCACCAGCTGTGTTACCAGCTAAAGTAAAGCAGCTCTTGCCGAAGATACGAAATTCAGACTCTGAGTCCAGTTCAGAGGAGGATGTTGAAGAAGAAGAGGAAGGTGAAATTCTGGAATCTGAGGGCCAGACATCAGAAAATAAGGATGCGATGGAGGCCAAGACTCAGAAACAGGCTATTGAGGAGGAGAAAATCCAGACTCAAATTGATGAAGCAGTTACTAAAATGTCGGGAATCGATGTCAGACTGGAGAAGATGCAGGAAGCATCCAAGGAGATACCTGTGAAGGCCAAAGATCCTAAGGATCACGACCGACAAGCGAAGCACGAGGCCCTACAGGCCAAAATCCAAGAACAGAAAAGGCTGACACAGCAGGAATTCCTGTGTCAGAGGGCAATCCAAAGGAAGCTGAAGGAGCAGGCACTAGCCGATGATAGCTCAGATTCAGCTATTGCAGCGACAGAGCTGATGAGGAGGGGAAGAATTGCCGAGGAAGGTATTCCTGGAATTTATTCCCCAGACAAGGTTCAGCAGATGTTAGCTGAAGGTATGTCGGAAAAATTTATCCGACACTTGGCCAAGGAAAAGGTAAGGCGCAGAAAGAGGATAGGTAAGGCCAGACGACGCAGACTTGCAGCTCAAGGTCAGCAGCAACAAGGAGCGGCCGCCACCGGATCTGAAAACGACGCCTACGATACGGCCGAAGAAACCACGACCCCAGAATACTCGACGAGTCAAAAGTCGAGAACGGAGACGTCGAAAAGTCAGACGAGGACGGAGACTTCAAAAAGTGAGACGCGAACGGAGACCTCCAAAGGCCAGACAAAATCGGATAGGACAACAGGGTCCACTGCAACAATTTTGTACACTCAGACGCGAACGGTATCGAAAACCGGCGGAGAGGTTAGTACTTCATCTGGCAAAAGCAAATCCGTGCCCTCCAGCTATACCGCAAAAAGTAGCAAACCTGCGGGAAGCGTATTGGTGAAGCCCGATCTTGAATCGGAGGAAAAATTGATCAAGAAGGTCAAACTGAATGTGGTAGCTAATAGACCCGAAAGGGAACCACAGCAGTTTGTCACTCCTGGTCAATTAGCCGAAACTCTGATTGATTATTGGGAGTGGCAACGGGAACAAAGGCGCCTAATTGGGCCGATCTCATTCGAAAATCCAGAGGTCGCCAATTATTTTGCCTTTGATCGCCAAGAACGGCCGATCATTTATAGAATGGTCAATGATGCTATGGCCGAAATTCATGAAAAATACCGCCAGCAATTTGAAATGCAAGGTGGATTTATGTTTGACGGAGAGCACATCCCTGAGGAAATCTGGGAATGGATCATTTTAATTCTCATCCCCAGATGGCTTCAGGACTACGATGCCTCAGACGTCTTTACGGCCATTAGGTATGTGACCCTAATGATCTTTCTACAGTTGGACTTCGCTCCGATCACGCCAACGGCAATTGGTAGGTGGTATGCCCAGGCGTGTTCGTTTGCGAACAGACAACTAGTCCTTGAGGCCCAGGGAAACCGCGTAGACGATGTCTACATTGCAGCCTTTAATCAATATATCTTTATGGGCTCGCAAAGGTTAAACCAGATGGGTGTTAAGAGGAAGGCACCAGGCGATGACAGGTCGCAAGCTGATAAATATCAGCGAACGGCTGCCAAGAGCCCAAGTAAGTTCAAGGTGCCTAGACTCCCTCCGGCTAAGAAACAACCGCCTACGATACAACAATCGTCGGCTACGACCAGCCAGAGGTCATATAGTGAGGCTGCTAGCACTTCTTACAAAAGTCCGCTTTCTCGGTCAAAATCAATTTCATCAAAATCTCTCGACTCAACTTTCCGGACTCAAAAACCACAACACAGCAGCTCCACTAGCAGTGGTCAAAGGCAGCAGGGGAGAGACGATATGTTCTCAAACCCGGCCCCGTACAGGGCTAGACCGGGATATGACCAAGGTCAACCCAGAGGAGGCTTCAGGGGGCGCCCTCAGCGACCCTATAGAGGCCGAGGATCCTGGCAACACCAAGGTCAAGACCCGGATGCGCAGTTCTATAATCCGAACTTCATGCCGCTTGGCAGATGCGGCGGAAGTCAGCAAGGCCAAAATCAAGGCCAGGATGGAGGTCAGACCCGAGGCCAACCAGGTCAGAGGGGATACTATCAAGGTAGACCTCGAGGAGGTTACCGAGGCGGCGGGCAGCAGCAGTAATAAGCCGCACAAATTTTGGCCCAAAAATTTATCTTTTCGTACATATATTTTTATTAATTTCATAAAATACAAAATCCAAAAAACACTAATAAAATCACAAAAATCCAAAAAAATCAAAAAACATAAAATCCAAAAATATTATTTAAATTTCAGTGCTGCTGGCCAACAAAAATTTTCTTTTCGACAAACCGGTGCAAAACGCAACCGCAAAAATATTTTTAAATTTTTGGCCACATTTTTGCTCAATTTTAGCGCATTTTTATTTTGTGATACTCGTACATTCCCGCGTCATCTTTTTATATCGTAATATAATCTCGTATTTTAGTTTAATTTAGAAAAAATAGAGACGCAGGAAATCGATTTGCATGCGGTTAGACCCACGGCCAAGGAATTGACACAGCATGCAGACCGAGCGGCCGAGCCCGAAACCGGCCACATTCGGCATCGACGTCTACGTCGTACTCCTTAGGGCAGGAGGTTATTCCATCAACGCCGAGGTCAAAATGGGCGTCACTTGCCAGCCATTGCTGCGAAGCCCTTGGTATTCATTGTGTCCAACGACCACCACAGGAGTCCGATTAGGACAGACTGTGAAACGGGAGTCCGAGTGAGACAAACTGTTTATCAGGAGTCAGCCGGAATTCTAGATTTTTTCTTTTTGATTAATTCCTTTTAATGCCGGGGTAACCCGGCTGAAAGTTTTTTTTCTACCTCCCGTAGGTCGGTTTCGACGCGCAAGGGATGTTGGGCACCTTGTTGATGCCAATTCGCGTGGGGAAATCGCCATGCAAATCGAGCAAAGGGACGACCAGCGGCGCAGACATTTTTGCATAGAAGTGGAGCGCCACAGAGAGACCAAAAAGATAGTGAAAAATCATTCTTCACTATATTTCGCTTTTATTATAGTTTTGTTATTTTTGCTGGCATCCCTAAATAAAATTCCCAGCAAGTCGACTTTGTTTTGCATATTATTCAACTGTGGTTTAACCACATTTTTTAATATTTCGTCAGTGTTATTGATTTACATATTAGTTGCTTATTATTTAGGATTTATTATCGAACGTCGAAGGCGGAGGGCCAGAGGCCCAGGCGCCAGCTTACATCAGGTAAGCTTTGGGAAACCCCTTACGGGTTATACCCAAGTAAGTTTATCCCTGAGGCGATTCCTTGTCTCATCTAGGAGACTGCGGAGGTCCTTGGTAAGGCCCCCGTATTTAGGACAAAGTTTATCTTTGTTGGGGTAGGTCTGGGGATAACCGGACTGTTGCACTATCACCGAGGCTTAGCCAAGGGATCAGTTCTAACAGGTCAGTTCAGACCCAATCTTTTCTTACGCCTCTTAAGGAAAGACCTGCACAACAATTCAAAGGTTTAGTGGCATGCTAATCAATACACCTACCCTGGAAAATGGATGTGTGTGGATCAAGTCTTCTGGGCCCAGTCTCAACAAAGAGACTTGAGCCCCAGCTGAGCTGCAGCTTAAGGTGTAGCGTAACTGTGTGTTATAACATTGCTGTTAAGATGCAGCTCAGCTGCAAATTAACTTCCTCGATGTATTTTGTGTGCATGCGTTAAGAGCTGAGCTGCAACTAACGCCAATGGTATAACATATAGAGTTAACCCATGATGAAGTCCCGACAAAAAATCGACAAGAAGACCTGTATAAGGACTGACATAAAAATACATACGGTCTTGGTACGGACAATATGAGCTGCAGCTTAGCTGGAGTTTTAGTCTCTTTGACGAAATCCGACCACAGGTCGCACAATGATCAAAAACTACTTTTAGTTTTCATTTAACCATTTTTAATTTTTTTTATTCATTATTTTGCTCGGACTTATTGTGACTCCATAACTTGACCAAATTCTTATAGATGGTCATCATGCCTGCAGACGGCTGCATTTCACTTGCGGAGAGCTGCGTGCTGCTTGCGTATAGCTGCGCCTCGCCCGCGGGCGTCTGCGTCTCACTTGCGCACTGCTGCACCTCACATATAGACGGCTGCGTCTCACTTGCGGATGGTGTGTCTCACTTGTTCTGGACTGAGCTCTGATAGTTCATCCAGGTTGAACTCCGATAGTCCCACTAGGCCAGTTCTGGAATGACCTGGTGGCGGGGAGTGACCTAATGGTAGAAGTGACCCAGTGGCGAAAATCACCCGGTGGCTGAAATAACTCGATGGCGGAAACGACTTGGTGACGGAAACGAACCTGCGGTCCACGCCAAGCAAGCTCAGACGACCCCGCTGCCGCTTTATCCACTGGAACCTTTCGTGGTCATGTGACCACGTAATTCAGGACAACTTGTTCCGCCTATCCTTAACCATTGCAGGCCAGGGTGACAGGGCCGACTACTGAGTCTATCTACGATTTTATGCACGGAGACATGTGGACATGAATGAATCATGCTTACAACAACAAAATTTATGCGAAAAATTATTTTTTTTCAACCATAAACATTATACGACAAAATTGTCGAATTTTGTTGGTTCCGGTGACTTGGGCACTGGTATAATTGGATTGAAGACATATTTTCAAAAGAGCAAAGAGTATAGTCTGAGGGACACGGGCGAAGTATCGAGATCCGGGTTGCTACACCCCATGTTGGGGCAGTTAGGACTAAAAGCCCCAAAAAAGGCCGTTTTTTTGCACGTATTTGGGGCTCCACTGAGCACCACTTGCAAATATAGACGAAATGACAACAGGAACCCCCTACTTTGCCCCTGTACCCGAAATTATATGAAAAATCCTAAGGTTCTAGCTATTACCGTTTAGGCTCTAGGAGGGGGACGCAAACTTGAGAGATCCAAGTATATATATTACAGGTTTTGTCACTGCGCCGTCTCGCAATAATGTTCTGGAAAACACTCGTGAAACTTCGAGACTGGTGCGTCAATACTTTCGAAGCAAATTATCAACTCATCAAAGGAAAATTTCAGATTAGAACCAAGAACAGTTCAACAAAAAGTTTGTTACTCGGAAAACTTAAGTTCCTGCAGCGTTCAGTGATTTGGAGAAAAACTGCGAGCAAAAAAGTACTTACGGTCAGCCATTCCTGACTTGGTATCGAACATTTATATATAAATAATGAAAGTGGAAAAGTAAGTAATCTTTCAGATTTTCACGATTTTCTGGTAAACAATATATCATATACGACTGGAAATTTGTGAGCATACCGGCCTCACAACAATTTTTTGAGTGAAAAATTATACGGTTAGAGCTCTATGTAAACGATTTTGACGACAATACTGATTTATGTCACTTTACCATTAGGAAGCATTTTATAAAAAAACAGACTATAACTCCGGCCTTCCTTGTCGTGGTCCTACGAATTAAAAATGTGTCACGTGCCGCTCAATTCCCCAACGTCACGTGATTCCGATCATGCCGACATTTTGTTATTTTTTCATGTTTTGTCTATTACCCACTCATGCTTTCGTTTATTTCATTTTTACACATGCATTTTGTGTTCGTTTTCTATATTTTCATGCATTTCTATGTTTCGTTTTGTTATATTTTTATTTCTTTATGAACGCAGGCTACAGTAGGCCCTTTAGCTAAAAACTTCCGCCAGTCGTGCTCCACGAGCACATGGCTATTTTTGGTGCGCTCCATGCACCTCTTATCATCAAAATTAGCGTCGTTTTTGTTACGCAAAAACGACTAGCTAAGAAGTTTAGCTAAAGACGTTCATATGCTTAGCATAGGCACTGCAGTCGGCCTCAGTGCTAAACGCAGGTGAACGAAAAATGTCTATGTGCTCATAGGCATCTTCTGCATCGCGTCTAGCTGCAGAAGTTAGCTTGAGCGCCGATAAACTCCGCCCAAGCTGCAGCTGTAGCCAAACATGTCCTTAAAAGGACATGTTTCTTTAGTTTTTCGCTCATTCTTGGGTTCACCAAGCTTTCGTCCGGTTGTGACTCCGCGTCCGCCGCCCTTCGTCGAATTTGCATATTTTTATTGTACACCTGAGCGTCCACCGCCTTATTACCAATAAATTTGCATAAATTTACCCTTGTTCACTGCGTCCGCCGCTTACCGCCTACAGTACCCTGCTGCCCATCAGTGCCAGGTGTCCGACCGCCCCCGGTTCGTGAAGAAAACGTTGGAGTATCGCCTCCCGCTCGCCGCCGCTCGCCGCTAGGACGTTTTGAGGATCGCATCCCCGCTCCCAGTGCCAGAAGACCGAAAGCATCCAGGGACTTGCCGCCCGTTGCGTCGAATCGCTTGAGAAACAGGACTAGGTGAGTCTTCTCAGGGGATTATTGTTATTTGTGGGGTATTTGTTGGGAAATCCTTCCTAAGTCGGTCTCCCAAGTTTTCCACAGATAAGTAGGGCCTCCACCTCTCAGGTTCGGGCTAAAAGGGGCTGTCTGGTTCATAATCGGGTCCCTCAAGTTAGGTCATTTTACGGGTGACCCTGTCCCCACTCTCACTGAGTAGGACTCGGGGATTGTCGCACCTAGCCTGGCAGCGTTGTCCATTACCCTACAGCAAGACCCCAAGGACAACACCAGAGAACCAGCTATAGACCTCTCTATAGCTACCATTCGCCAGGTTAGGCCCCAACGGCAACCAGGGAAGCCTGGGGAAAATGCCAGTATCCATCAGGAGTCACAGCCTATTACTCACTGTAATAGGATCAATCTGATATGGTTCACCATCAATGTGACGTCTAAAACACGGTATTACCTGATGAGATACCCAAACCTCCCCAGCTCTCCCAAATCCCCATGTCATACACGTGGCATGGCGTAGAATGGGACACAAATGCCGCAATATGTGACATGGCGAGGCTGGAAAATCGACCTTAAGTCTGGCACTCGTCCTTTAGTGCAAAAACTTCACCCTTGGGTCGGAACTACCCCCAGGTCGGGTCAATTCCCATTTTAAGTCGGACAAGCCCCCTTAAAATCGGGTACTAGCCATCCAATAAGTCGGAGACCCCCCAAATTCGGGTTTACTGCCTAATGGGTCGGGAATGTCCCTTATTTCGGATTACCGCTACTGTAGGTCGGATACCCCCACCTTACGTCGCGTATTATTACTGTAAGTCGGAAATTTTTCCCGTGCCACCGAGAGTTATTACTGTAGGTCGGGAATTTCTCCCTGAACATCAGATTTAATTACTGTAACCCGGGATTTGCCCTTACGAGTGATATACATGTGATCTATATGTGTAAATAATTATCTCATGCGTGTGTATTATCCCCTATGAGTAATAAATTCCCCCCGAGTCGAGTTATTTATCCCCAGAGTCGAGTTATTTATCCTCAGAGTTGAGTCATATATCGAGTATTCTGTATTTCTCCTCTGAGTTATTCTGTACATTCCGCCACTTAATCTGTGTTGTAAACTACCTTATCTGTTTCTTTTCCCTTATCCCCCCCCTTCTCTAATCCTGGGTGGTATACTGTAGCCCTCCGGGTGGGTGCCATTACAGTACGCCTGTGCCCATTCCCGTACTGTAACTACAGTATACCCATACGCGGGTACTGGTATCACAGCTGTAGGGGTTTACGGCCTCTCCCGACTGTTGGTGGTCCGTGACCCCATGATACAGTACACCCTCCACGTATGATTCTGGACGTCATACGTGGCTGCGATCTGTTAATTGTGTACAGTATTTTTGTATGTCGGCGGAAACTGTCGGAATTGCTCACTTTTCCGACCCCAAAAGTTTACACTGTTTACACATTTAACACGCGTATGTCCACATCTCGTGTTCCCCGCCTTCGGTTATTTTTTTCTTTCCCTTTTTCTTTCTCGGTCATCTGAGCGGTGTCAAAAAAAAAAAAAAAAAAAAAAAAAAAAAAAAAAAAATTTTCGTTTTTCGGACGCCACCGCTACAGTATGACACCCTTACGTAAGTTCCGCTCTTCTTCATTTCTACTTACTGTAAGTTCACTTCTCTTCTCTTCTCGGGTTGTTGCATCTAGACCATAGACTTTACGGGTCATGCTCTGTGACGTCAGCAACGACAACGTTACGGGTTGCCGTTGTTGTGTGGTTCAGCCTCACGGATGCAACCACTGACGTCTGCAACAGCCGCTTCACTTGCTGTTGCTTTAAGGGGTGGGTAGCCCTCCGGGTCCTACTCCTGACGTCAGCAACAGACATTACGTGTTGTTGTTTAAGTTAACACTCCTGCAGTAATGACTTCTGACGTCTGCAACAGCTGAAGCCAACGCTGTTGCAACAGGTTCGGCTGGTTCTCTGCACCCCATCTGTGAGGTCAGCAATGGTGACGCATCGTGTCACTATTCAAAGATGTGCAGGTCTTACGGGTGCCACATCTGACGTCTGCAACAACTGCATCTCACGTCATTGACTCAAGGTATCAGAATCTCGGTCCCACCTTCTGACGTCAGCAACGGCACCATCACGTGTTGCTGTATATCAATAGTTGGCTTCAGGGCCCTATTGTTGACATCAGCAATGACAATGTATCATGTTCTCGCAGCAGGAATTGAGGTTACATGATCCTATTTCTGACGTCCGCAACGGTAACATTACGTGCTACTGCAGGGGTTTGCTGGCCTTAGGCACTCACCCCTGGCATCTGCAACTGCGACATGATATTTGAATACTCTTATCCCAGGCACCTGCAGTCAGCACCAAGGTCATGTGTTGGTTCATACCCCCTACCTTTTGACGTCAGCACCAGGTTACTGTCGGTCCTATGAGTATTCCACTTGAGTCGTAGGTGGTTGCTGGCGCATGGTCCTGTCACCTACTGCTCTTGTCCAAGGGTTCGTGTGTGTCTGGGACTGATGCCTGGGAAACATCAGTCCACATACATACACCACCTGAGATGCTCTCTAGTCTGCGTACTGATCAGGTTGTCCGCCGGGGTAGCGGCACTGTTGATCAGCACGTGGCTGCTTTCAAGCTTTAACTGCAGGTTTGAACGAGTTACACTCGGCCTCAGCTGGGTTGGTTGTTTGACTCGTGTAGACGCTAGGCATTTGCAGTCAGTACTGCCTGTGTCTGACGTCTGCAAGGGTTTAGCAATCTTCTTGTAAATTTCTTATCTAAATTCACCCCTTCTCTTTCATCTCATCGAGCTGTCATACATAGATCTTCTTTAGTGTCCCCGCCGTAGTGGTTCCTGAGGGACCGCGGCACAGCCTCCGGTTGGGCCTAGAGTGTATAGGACCCCCTGTCATATTTCATTCACTCGAACGCCTTCGTTAACTGGCTTAAGGATGCCCGCGCTAGAGTCGCCACTGACCCAGAGTCCGCCTCCGCGGTCCATCCCTGTGAATCATGTACAGTAATAGGCACTGTTGAGTCCGCCTCAGCGAAGGTATTGAGTACACCTCAATACATATTTTACACTCATATTCACCCAGGGACACCTTGTACCCGTGATCCCTTAGATGTTTTCGGGTGCGCCCTCAAAACATCCAGAGTAATTAATCTTAACTGACTGAGTGTGTCAGAATAGCACCCTTGGTACCCGTGCTCCTTCTCTCTTCTACTGTGTGACCTGCGAACCTCACTTCATCTCAGTGATCGGCAAACCCGGCCACCAGCTGTATATAATACTCCTGGAGAGTGTCCGTTCTGTTCCGAATGCGGGCTCCCGTTTCGGACACGGTTGTAGGTTACCTGCGAATGTCGTCCAACACGGAACCTCCTGTATAGTCCATCTCACTATGCAGAGATCGCAATCGCTCCTGGCGAGTGAGGCCCGTTGCGTAACTGCGCGACCCCTTTGTGTAACTGGGTTTGTAAATTAGTTTTGTCCCTATTTATTGCTCCCTCTTAAGTTCACTTTCAGTTGACCCCATCCTTTTCACCTTACGCCACTTTATGCGCTACTCCTGGTGAGTAGGATCTTGCCGGCTACGAGTCCGCCTTGCCCCAAGGTTTGTAAACTAGTACAATGGTCGAACTTCCAGGAAAAATCCCTCCTGAGCGGGTTCATCCGTCATCTTATTTTTTCAGCAGGAAAAACCGCCCCTTCTCTCCTCTTATCTCTGATCTTCCGTCCACTCCAGCTATTGCCATTGCCGGGTCCAGGCCCCAACTCTACATTTTTGGTCGGGATCGATTCCCCCATACCTCAGGCCATGCCTCTGTCCATCACGGGCGACCAGATAAATTCCCTTCTGCGTCACCCTGATGTACTCTGATCTTACATCTTATAATCCTATTCCATTCTAGCTCCCTTTTCGTGGTCGCTAGTCTTAAGCTAAATCAAATTTACGTCACAAATGCCGTCGCGCACGCGTTTCCCGAATTCACGCACTCTTCCGCCGCGAATTCAAAAGTAGTACTCACTTTCATTTTACACAATAGAGACACCCCGTCGTTCCTGCCGTCTCAGTACCCAGCCTGTACAGACCAGTGAGCCACTCTCTATTCAATTTGACTTAATTGCTTCACGGGCAAGGACGTCTGTTCTAACCACCTTACGGGAAAACGAACCCTCGGACATGAAGTCGGAAACTGATCTCCCTTCACAGATCGAGAACAAGGTCCAGGCAGCTTTTGAGAATGCTCTTGGACCCCTCAACCAAAAGTTAGAGGCCATGAATGGTCGGAGGCACCCTCCCGTGTCCAGCTTTATGGCCCCTCCCACCTTCTCCGGTGCTTTTGGTGAGTCTATCACCGATTTTATGTCGCATCTTACTCGTTTCTTTACACTCCAGGGTGTAAGCGAAACGGATCATGCGTATAAAATCGCCTTTCTGGAGTCATGCCTCACGGGTCCTGCTCTTGCCTCCTACCGGGACTTTAGCAGCAGCACTCCAATACCTACCGGCTACGAAGAGTTTACGGCTTTTCTACGGAGAGATTTTCCGGTAGGGCGCGACTCTGATCTGCATCAGCAGCTGATCCAAGATCGACTGCAGAAGCCGACAGAGTCCGCGATAGTCTACCTTGAGCACCTCAAGAGACTATCCAGGGTAGCGTATCCAGATCTCGCGACGGATGTCCGAGATTCTATCATCAAACCTATCTTCCTGCGAGGACTGAAGCCGGTCCTCCGAGATAGTATCAAGTTTAGGGAGTTTACGACTCTTGAAGAGACACTCAAGGCAGCCTGTTACGCAGAATCCCAAATCTTTCGGGACGAGATCCGGTACACTGCTCCATCTAACGCCGTTTTCTCTTCAGAACCTAAACACGCCGGATATAATCCCGATATGCCTAACAGAAGCGCAAACGGTCGTCAGAGCAACGCTCCAACGTCGTCATCCTCCGCCGATGAGGTTCGCCGCTTGAAACAGGAAATGGCCAGGCTCACGGCCCACGTAGCGAAGCTCACGGCCCAGCAACGTGCACCAGCGCCAATCCAACAGACGCCGCCTCCACAGCCATCGACACCAAATCAGTCCGCCGGGCGACGCTCGTCGGGAGCACACCTTCAAACGTGCTCCTTCCACAGACTGTGTACACATAGCGACGCCGACTGCCGGGCCCAGCGTCCCACCGGTGCCGCTCCCGGTAACAACGCCGCTAACGGTGGTCGCTGTTATTTTTGCCGTACACGTGCCCACCCCACGGACCGATGTGATAGGCCATGCCCTCATTGTCGTCAAGTGCGAGTGCACCGATCAACTGCCTGTCCGCAGCGCAATCCGGCAAACACGGGTGAGAATGTCTACCAAGATACTGGTTATTCTTCCCAGGGGACAAATGTGTATCATCAGAGAAGTGGTTATCACCCTCCTAACGGGATGGGAAACCAATATCGGCAGCCCATACGTCGCAATAACGCCGTTGGGGCTACTGATGGCCCTCCTCATCCAGATCCTCTTGACCTGGATGATGAGGCACTTGCTGAACACCTGACAGATTCTTCACAACAGTGTTATCCTGTCTGCGTAATCAGTATTGGATTTTCAGTGGTCCAAGCAGCCCAGGTACCCGTACCGATAAATGTATCGGACATACCGCTGCCACCACCACCACCAAAGTATGCGATGCCGGTCACTCTGGACCCCTCGACGACACCGCAGTTTGTTGGCCACGCTAACATCCTCGCATCGTATGGCATTCCTAAAATTAAGACTGCCCAGCCAGCTCCAGCCGCGAACACGACGTCTTCGGCGCCACCGGCCCGCATCGTCCCTCCAGGACCACCGCCTTCGATCCCCACCGATTCGGCTACGGAAGTCCTCGACCAGGTCGAGCCCATGAATTTGTCAGGTATACTACCTTCTTCTTCAGGTGATCCTAGAGTAGGAACCAGAAATCTATCTCAGTCCACGACTCTATCGATTTCTTGTTCACAGCGCCATCGCCCGTCCAAGACGGGATGTTGGCCATCTGGTCAGTTGACCTGGCCAAGAAATACCCGCATTTGCCGTGGACTCTGCTCAAAGAGCCATCGCATGTCGAAGCGCTCACGGCCGCTGACATCGTGCTTGCGGCACCCGTCTCAATGCGACTCTTACGACCCGACGTCGCCCGACGGGCACTCGAGTTCATTGCCAATGGGACTATCACAATCTCGCCCGTCGAGAAGTTCTTATTGGACGGGGAGCCATCCTCGCCTTCGGTCGATGCCGTCCGCCGAGCAGTCAAACAGGCCAGTCGGATCCTCCTGCCTGCTGTCGCCGCTACATCACCGACAGCAGCGCCACCTGTTGCCGCGACATCGCCAACAAAAATGGACATTACTGCTTCCTCGCCCCCGGCCAAGGAACCCGCAAATGATCCTACACGGCCGGCAACAGCCCAAAATACATCGTCGGCAACAGCCCAAGTCAAATCGCCGGCGCCAGCCCAAAAGACATCTCCGACCGCTGCGACCAAGTCGCCCGTCGTCGAACACATGGCCGTCGACCAGACCTTACGTCCGGTTAACGAAGATGTCAGCATCGTTGAGGAATCTCCGTTCCCAACGGCAGTCGCCCCACGGTCGCCAAAAATCGGTATCCTCCGGGAAATCCACCCATGCGGTGGATTGGTCCTCGATTTCCCCGGCCAGGAACCAATCTCGTCTGACAGCGACGAAGAAGAAATCTGACACTGCCCCTCAGGCCAGATTTGTGAAATTGAGTGAACACTTACAAATTACGTTTGTACAGTTGTTTTTGACAATAAAATTGACCTTGGTAGCATCACTGTTTCTAGGGGTGAGTTTGTCAGCACCGGCGGCTCAGTATCAATTTTGCGGTCTCTCAAGAAGTGGACATCCACTTGAGTTACCCCAGCGTGTAGAGTGTAAACCACCGCAATCTTCATGGAGCCCGCGGCGCATGAATGTTACGGTGTACGTCCTTAGTTCAGACCCCATTACAGCCACAGCGTGGAAATGCACATTGCGCTCCCGCAAAGTCTGCACCAACACTGGTTTCTTCGGCTCTAGGGGCATCACTGCAGACGTCATCACCACTCAGCACTTAGCGCCTGCGGCATGCACGCTAGCACATCGCACTAAGATGTTTGGCTCACAAAAACTTGTCGGCATTCGCCCTGGCTTTTATAGCACAAACCAAACATTGGAAGTGATGTACGAATGGTGCTGCAGCGACGTCTGCAAGACAGTGACTAACCTCTTCATCGAGGAGGGACAAGTCGCTTCGTGGGACGGCACTACGGCCCTAAGCACCTTAGGCGATGTAGGTGGATGCAGTCCCACTGCAGGCCAGTGCACTACTCTAGACGGGGTCATTGTCTGGCCTGCACAAAACTTCACGGCGCGGTGTCATTATCACCCCAAGGGAAATTACACTGCGTCCATGTCAGGGAACCACGTCATCATCGATGATCTACAGGTTACCCTCAAGATCCCGGGAAACTCCCGCGTCTTCCAACTGTGCCCAGAACTACGTTCCACTACAGTCCGGACGGATCAGGGTCTTCTCCTTCGCATCCACGGGAGATACAATTTGACCCAAAACTTGTTCAGAACGGCAAAGGACAGCCGTCCCGATCCTGTCAATGCCAAATTGAACTATCTGGCTCAGCAGATCAAGGAGTCGGAAATTAACGGTTTCCGGTTCACGTGGCTTGAGCTTTGCGCTCATGCTCAACGCTATCTTGATCTGACTTGGCAGTTGCTTCGCTTCGACCCCACCCTGGGTGCCCGGGCATTCCTCCAGAGGAATGACCTGACGGCGGAATTCACAGGAGATGCGCTGACAATATGGCCGTGTCAGAAGGTCAACGCCACCTACGTTTACCACTCGTACCGGGTGGGGAACGTTTGCTACAAGTACTTACCTGTACAGGTTGGCGGCACCATCTACTTCGCCACCCCCGGTGGTCCGGATCTCATTAAATCTAGCCCAATTGTGCCGTGTCATCACCACTTTACCGGGATTTTCCGAAATCGCTCGGGCTGGTTTACTGAGTCTGGCGCGGTCCATGTGAGCCACATCCCACTGGAACTCTTCTGGAAGCAGCGTTTTAACATCACTCACTTTGAGGCACCAGCGCTCTTCCATGACCAGTTGGCGATGACCCCTTCAAACTTTGCCTTCTTTAAACAGTACGTTTACAAGACTGAGCAAATTGAAGCGGTACTTAACCCGCTGGTAAACTTTACCGCTGGTCTATCCCTGCAACCAGACGCCATTTACCAGGCCTTTGCAGGGGTAGGAACCGACATCAAGGCCTCTCTGGAAGGTGTCAGTTTGGCAGCAAACCATGTTATTACGGGTCAACAGCACACCCTCGCCCAGGGCTTGCATGCTGTCCTGAGCGAGCGGGTCCAGTTGATCTTTAACATCCTAATTACCCTGACCGTGCTGATCGGTGTCGGATACCTTGCCTATCTTGGCGTATCTTATTATCTCAGCTACCGTCTGTGGAGCAAACAGGTCAGGTTTGTTAGCCGTTTCTCCCCGTTGGGTCTTTACCGCAAAGTCCAACGCTGGATCGGTTTTCACTACGTGCAAAACGATGTGCCCTCCCAGCTTGACTGAATCACACCGTGTTTCGTCGTGCTGCTGGATACCAAGGAAACTCCTGCTTTCCTTGACACGGGTTGCCCCCGCACTATCATTAGCCAACGTCTTCATAAGGCCTTGGCTAAAGAAAGTCCGAAGGCGGTCATGGCGTTCCAGCAACACCACGACTTTAACCCATTGATGAGCATCAATGGTAAAGCCATTCATACCATCCTTTCGAGACCATATGAAATCATGTTGCCCGGAAACTGCCAGCCGAACACACGGATCGATATACATCTCCATGTGTGCAAGACTACGTCTCCCTTCTGGGCACCTGTTGACCTCATACTTGGACTGGACTTCTTAGAACAGTTCAAGAACATTATGTTTGACTACCACCGTAATGTTTGTCGGCTGGACGCGGTAGAATTACCCCTCCTGCTGACCACGCCGGAGATTGACCAGATCGACCCCTGGTGGGAGAACACCCGTGCTCTCTCACGAAGCTCACACAGGTCGGGATCACGATTGCGGTCCAGGGCTTCGTCCATCTCTCGGCCACACTCACGGGCCTCCTCAATTGCCTCATCACGTGGGTGAACCAGGGGATCCTGGGCCTCTTCCAGACGGGCAAGTCGTCATTTGTCGACCTTGCACGGGTCAGGTTGCCCTCGACCTCCGCCTGGAACCTCTCCAGTTACGCTAGAGAAGGGCCGATACCGTGAGCCAAGTGATTCAGATGCTCCGACATCACCCGTGCCAAACGCGCCTCCGCTATCGGACACCGAGGTTGAATCACTAGGAGCTACTCAGAGTCCGAAGGATCACTCAGACCACGTACTAACGGTGCAGGATGAGTCCACCCTTCTGAATGACCCGGAACCCTCCGTCGGATACGCTCTAGTAGGTCTTCTACGTCGTACGGGACTGCCGATTCCAAAGCGGTCCGGTAAGACCAAACACGCTAGTGGTGCCACCACACCTGATTCCGGTCATGTGGTCACCGCTTTTTACCCAAACGATATTCGGACACCCCATATCAAAGTTCTCCTCAACAACTGGGTAGAAGCGAAGGCACTGGTCGACACAGGAGCTGTTTTCTCACTCCTGGACCACAAGTTAGCGGCCCAGCTGCCCAACTTGTCACTATCACCAACCAGGGCACGCCCTATCGCAGCCAATGGGTCCCCGATCCCACTGCTAGGAGCAGCCTATATCACGGTTACAGTGGCTAATGTCTCTGAACAGATTCAGGTCCAAATACAGGAGAACTGTTCAGCTGAACTGGTCCTTGGAACAAACTTCCTCAGCCGGTTCAATTGTGTCAGCTTGAACTGGGAGAAATCCTTCCTCCAGTTCAAGGAAAGTAGAATCCCCTGTGACGGTCTCATCCACAGCCCACCTTCTGCCCACAGCGCCTTGCCCCTGAAGGACTTGGTAATTCTGGAGCCTCGCTCCCTGACACGATTCACTGTACCTGTTCCACCAATCTATACGAACGTACCTGAGGTGGCCTTTTTCCCAAAGCACCTCACGGGATCTCAAAGAAACATATATTTTGCTGGAAGCGTGAGTAGCGTGACCAACGGTCACATACCACTTCAAGTAGTTAACCCGAATACTCATTCTGTGGTTCTCTACCCGCATATGACCATCGGTCATGTGCAAATGCATAGTGAGCCCTCACGGGAATCACCGGTCGACTCAGACACCGTCCTCGATCGTCAGTGGGTCGAGGCCAATGCTGTAATCTCACCGGATATCTCCCCTTGGGACCGGGCAGCCTTACTCGATCTGCTGGTTGCATACACCCACCTCTACGCTCTTGATGAAAAGGACACAGGTTCCACTGATCTCGTCCAGCACGAAATCAGCACGGGCGATGCCCGCCCAGTCCACCGTTTCCCTTACTGGTCCTCACCTAAGGAAAAGGATCTCATCATGCAGGAGGTCAAGGCGCTCCAGGAGAAAGGTATTATTCGGCCGAGCACGTCACCGTGGGCTACTAATACTGTCCTGGTGCGCAAGAAAAACGGTTCGCACCGTATGTGTGTTGACTTTCGTGGTCTTAACGAGGTCACGAAAAAGGATGTCTACCCCCTCCCACTGATAGATGACATTCTCGACACACTCAAGGGTATGAAGTATTTCACTACCCTTGACCAGGCTAATGCTTATTGGTCAATCCCGATTGCCGAGGCAGATAAGGAAAAGACGGCATTTAATACGCCTATTGGACTTTACGAATTCAATTATTTGCCTTTCGGTTTGTGCAACGCGCCAGGGACATTTCAACGCCTTATGGACCTCCTCCTTACTGGAATCCAATGGCGGGCGGTTCTAACCTATCTCGACGACATTTTGGTGTTCGGGAACTCTCACACCCAAATGCTTGAGCGCCTAGCAGATGTGTTCGCCCGTCTTCGTCGAGGTGGAATGAAGCTCAGACTGAGCAAGTGCAAATTCTCGCACTCAGAGGTAGAGTACCTAGGCTATCGCATCTCACAGAGCGGCCTAGAACCTGACCAAGCCAAGCTGGCCGCCGTCCAAAACCTACCCATTCCACAAAACGCCAAAGACATCAAGTCCTTCCTAGGCCTCATGTCTTATTACAGGCGTTTCATCCCTGGTTGTGCCCGGCTCAGCGAGCCACTCACCAAGCTCTTACGGAAGGAAACTACTTTCCAGTGGTCAAAACCTCAGCAGGAGGCGTTCGATGAACTCCGCCGCCTGCTGACCAACCCTCCTATCCTGCGCCATCCGGACTTTTCGAAATCCTTTATCCTTCAAACTGATGCAAGTATTTCGGGGATAGAAGCGGTTCTCAGCCAGTTAGACGAACATGGATACGACCATCCTGTTGCGTACGCCAGCCGAGGGTTAACAGCGGCCGAGAAAAACTATTCCATTACAGAACTGGAAACTCTCGCTGTTGTCCATTTCGTCAAGCACTTTCGACCATACCTCTTCCAGCACGAGGTGGTCGTTCAGACTGACCATACCGCGGTCAAAGCAGTGTTGGAGAAGCCTAACCCCTCTGCTCGGATCGCTCGGTGGGGACTTGCGCTCGCTGAATTCAAACTGACAATTCGGCCGCGAAAAGGTCAGTCTAATGGTAATGCTGATGCATTATCACGCCTGCCGGATCCTAACTCCCTCACCGGTCAGAGTATCGATGATACTCCCCTTTACAGACCTGAGGGGCAAGTCATGATGATCACCGATGGTGTGCAGCACCTGGCGCGATCAAGGACCTTGACCGATGGTGTGCAGCACCTGGCGCGTTCAAGTAATTCAGCACCGATCACTGTTGGTGCGGAGCGCCCGGTACGATCAGAGTCTTATGCCGAGATATCGGTTGGTGCGCAGCACCCCGACCTTTTTGCTGCTCAGCTGGAGGATCTGGAGTTAGCCGACATCATTCGCTCTCTTAAGCCTCTGGGCGACCAGAATGATGTGCGAGGCTACCATCTGTTGGATAACCTTCTTCAGAAATGGACAGGCGAGTCCAATAAGATCGTCATACCCAGATCCATGGTTACTACCATTATCCGGGCTCATCATGATGACATCTTAGCTGGACACTTTGGTGCTAAACGTACTGCGCGGCTCATTGCTCGCAGATACCACTGGCCTTCCCTCAGTCGGGATGTCAAGTCCTTCTGTCAGCGGTGTGATCTTTGCCAACGGAATAAGCCCGCTCGACAGAAAACCACTGCGACCCTGAAACCTATCACCATCACGGGACCGTTTCATCAGGTAGGTGTCGACTGTATGGGACCAATGACCACTAGCGAAGCTGGCAACCGTTTCATCGTAGTCTTCATTGACTACTTTACGAAATGGTTCGAGGCTTTTGCTACTCCGGACATCACTGCGCACACCATAGCCCGGCTGTTTGTAACGCAAATTGTCTGCCGGCACGGGGCACCGCAGATTCTTCAGTCAGATCGTGGCACTGATTTCACATCAAAACTGATGACTGAGATCACTGCGATCTGCGCAATGAAGAAAATCCACTCTACCGCCTATCATCCGATGACCAACGGCGAGGTGGAAAGAGCTAATCAGACGCTAGCCACACGGCTACGTATGTATGTTCATCAAGGACATACCAATTGGGATGAACACCTCCCATATGCTGTGTTTGCCGTCAATATCAGCATGAATGAGTCAACAGGGTACTCGCCCTTTGAACTCATGTACGGTCGCACACCCATGCTCCCTGTTGATGCCGCACTCTCATTCAACCCTCCGGCCCATATCATTAATGTTTCCTCATATGATATGGAGGTCAAACGTCATTTCACGAATGCGTTAACCTTAATCCAGAGTCGGATTGAGAAAGCACAGGAGGCCTATGCACGGTCTTACGACCAGAAGGCACGTGATGTCTCATACAAAGTAGGGGATCAGGTGCTCAAACTGCGCACCTCCAGCAAACGTGGACTCACTCCTAAATTGCTGCCCATCTACGATGGGCCCTATCTTGTAACAAGTGTGGCATATCCCAATGTCACACTTCGTCTCGAGACGGATCAGGAAGACACCGTACATGTCAACCAGCTTCGACTTTACGTGTCCCCTGAACCACCGAGTGAAGCAGAGGATACACCTCCCACTTCACAGGCAACGGATTCGGCACCCTTATTGTATCCCTCAATAAGCCGGGACTTTACACCGAATTTGATTGACCCACATCTTGATGCAGAGGTCCCCGACCCTTAATTCAAGATGCATTCTCTTCTTTGTCCCCTCTTACGGACGAGGACGTCCTTTTTCGAAGGACGGCCGTGCCCCTCACGAAGTATCCACTCCTGTCCATGCTGGATTTTAGTGGATAGAAGAGAATGTTCAGCAACCAAAGCGTCACATCTTAGGTGCATCCTCACGCGATAGCCTACACTTCACTGGGTGCATCCCCTGCGATAACCCGATATCCTACACTTCACTGGGTGCATCCCCTGCGATAACCCGATATCTTACATCTCACTGGGTGCATCCTCTGCGATAACCCGATAATCTGTACCTCGCTGGGCGCATCCTCGGCGATAGCCTTCATCTTGCCCTGAAAATTTTTCTTTTCTGTGTTCTAGACTTTCGCACAGGATATTCAATGTCTGCAACTTCACGCACCAACAATTTCCGGTTACCATACTGTCGAACGAATTAGGATCAAAGAAGGCTCCACCCGCCAACAACCCAACGGACTTATTGGACCACCCGCCGTCGCACCTTGGAACGACCTACGACCACGGACACACCGCACAAACCTCACTACTACCCACCACAAGGACGAGGACGCCCTTTTTCGAAGGACCGCCCTGTCAGGTGCTGCTCAATTCCCCAACGTCACGTGATTCCGATCATGCCGACATTTTGTTATTTTTTCATGTTTCGTCTATTACCCATTCATGCTTTCGTTTATTTCATTTTTACACATGCATTTTGTGTTCGTTTTCTATATTTTCATGCATTTCTATGTTTCGTTTTGTTATATTTTTATTTCTTTATGAACGCGGGCTACAGTAGGCCCTTTAGCTAAAAACTTCCGCCAGTCGTGCTCCACGAGCACATGGCTATTTTTGGTGCGCTCCATGCACCTCTTATCATCAAAATTAGCGTCGTTTTTGTTACGCAAAAACGACTAGCTAAGAAGTTTAGCTAAAGACGTTCATATGCTTAGCATAGGCACTGCAGTCGGCCTCAGTGCTAAACGCAGGTGAACGAAAAATGTCTATGTGCTCATAGGCATCTTCTGCATCGCGTCTAGCTGCAGAAGTTAGCTTGAGCGCCGAGAAACTCCGCCCAAGCTGCAGCTGTAGCCATTCTTTAGTTTTTCGCTCATTCTTGGGTTCACCAAGTTTTCGTCCGGTTGTAACTCCGCGTCCGCCGCCTTCGTTTAAATTTGCATATTTTATTATACACCTGTGTGTCCGCCGCCTTACTGCCAATAAATTTGCATAAATTTACCCCTTGCTCACTGCGTCCGCCGCTTACCGTCTACAGTACCCGCTGCCCATCAGTGCCAGGTGTCCGACCGCTCCCGGTTCGTGAAGAAAACGTTGGAGAAGCGCCTCCCGCTCGCCGCCGCTCGCCGCTAGGACGTTGTGGATCGCATCCATACCCCAGTGCCAGAAGACCGAAAGTATCCAGGGACTTGCCGCCCGTTTCGTCGAATCGCTTGAGAAACAGGACTAGGTGAGTCTTCTCAGGGGATTATTGTTATTTGTGGGGTATTTGTTGGGAAATCCTTCCTAAGTCGGTCTCCCAAGTTTTCCACAGATAAGTAGGGCCTCCACCTCTCAGGTTCGGGCTAAAAGGGGCTGTCTGGTTCATAATCGGGTCCCTCAAGTTAGGTCATTTTACGGGTGACCCTGTCCCCACTCTCACTGAGTAGGACTCGGGGATTGTCGCACCTAGCCTGGCAGCGTTGTCCATTACCCTACAGCAAGACCCCAAGGACAACACCAGAGAACCAGCTATAGACCTCTCTATAGCTACCATTCGCCAGGTTAGGCCCCAACAGCAACCAGGGAAGCCTGGGGAAAATGCCAGTATCCATCAGGAGTCACAGCCTATTACTCACTGTAATAGGATCAATCTGATATGGTTCACCATCAATGTGACGTCTAAAACACGGTATTACCTGATGAGATACCCAAACCTCCCCAGCTCTCCCAAATCCCCATGTCATACACGTGGCATGGCGTAGAATGGGACACAAACGCCGCAATATGTGACAAATGAATGGTTCCATGTGTGCATCTCGATCAGTCGTGGATTCCAGAATCCATGATGAATTTCCACTATAAATAATTTCAGCATCGAATAAAAAAATGAGCATGACATCAGTTCTGTCCAATTTGGTGGAAGAATACTTCTGGATGATTTTTCTGCAAAATTTTGCTTTTCAATTGGTAATATACGGGTGAAAATACTGCTATCAACAAAATATGCTCACAAACGACGTTCTCACTAAGCACAGTTTCCACAGAACGATGGTCGAAGTTATCGAATAATCCCCGATTGTAGAAGGCTTGAAATAAATTACCATAACAGTTATAACACCCAACTATTGAAGAAGTTTCTGCATCCGATTAACCTTTTTGAATATCCTAAAAATTACGACTATACTGTAGAGAAATTCAAGTATCTTATGTCAACAAGAAGCCAAAATTATAGATAGACTATGATGCTTTATAAACTTTTGATTTAGAGAAATATTTTTCACACCTGAGAAATTTTTATCATTTAACGACGGTTGTTGGAGGAAATTTTCAGTCGATTTGTTAATTGCTCATGGGTGAGCAATTTTCTCTCATCAATTACAGTAATAAGCTGTATTAGTTTTTCGTGATGAACTTGTACGCACATTGCATGAGATGGCCGCATCGAGCACTTCGGAATAAATAGAGTATAGAAAATATGTTTCGCAATTCGACGAGTGAATGAAGCATTTGAAAAGTTATTACCATTAGACTTTATTCATTCCTGACAAGCACTCGTGATGCAAAAATGGATGATTTGATTCAATTATTTTTTGTTTACTTTTAGACATTGTGTGAA
The DNA here is from genome assembly GCA_963922205.1 of Romanomermis culicivorax. Classification (NCBI taxonomy): domain Eukaryota; kingdom Metazoa; phylum Nematoda; class Enoplea; order Mermithida; family Mermithidae; genus Romanomermis; species Romanomermis culicivorax. The sequence continues at coordinate 246,890 of CAWUHX010000113.1, read as the reverse complement.
AATATGAAAAAAGCGTGGAAGATTGCTATTTCCCAAGATTTTTCGAAACATTTGGAGCGATCAAATTTCGATCGCCCAAAATGTGGGTTTGACGAAATCAGTGTCAAAGACGGCTGATTTTGAACCAAAAAATCTATTCAAACGTTGGAGAATCTCGTACCAACTCGTGTCGATTGATAGTGCCGGTGCGCATTCTCTGTTGAAATATGAAAATTTTGTTGCATTTATCGAATGCGTAGACCATCAATTCGTACCATTTCTTTGCCTTTTTGATGAAAAAGATTTGTTAGATTAAAATTTCGCCATACAATGCTGATAGCGATCAGAATTACTGTGGTGCAGAACCAAAATTTTTCGGAGCCTGTTGTTTTTGATCTGATATTACAAAAAATTTTGTGCTTTTATGCCAACCGGCCATTGGGAAAAATTTTTATAATGGTCTAAGGCTGGATTTGCTCAATTTTTAGGCATTTTAGGGGCTAAAACGCCAAATTTTTTTGACCCTTCGCCATGCCCGTACCGTTATCCAGCATTTTCAAAAAAGAGGGGGAATCACTGTTTTTTTCGTGCCAAAACATGGTTTTTGGCACAAAAAAATTTGAAGTGGCACAAAAAATCTTGAGCGTTTGTGCCAATTGGCACAAAATTTTTGGCTGGTAAAACATCAAATTTCCTTGATTTTCAGACGATTTAGGGGCCGAAAATGCAAAAAATTTTCGGCGCTCCGCGCCGAGTCAATGAACGTAATTTTATCTACTCGTATTTGATCCGAACGCGAATGGGTTCTCTTCGGACAGTGTATCAGCATCGTTGCAGCAAAGTTTATAGGCTGTCAATGAATGATGAGTGGAAATTAATTCTGAGTTTCAGTCAGTGTTTTTTTTTGTGCCAAAACATGGTTTTTGGCACAAAAAAATTTGGAATGGCACAAAAAATTTTGAGCGTTTGTGCCAATTGGCACAAATTTTCTGGCTGGTCAAACATTAAATTTCCTTGATTTTTAGAGGTTTAGGGGCTGAAAATGCAAAAAATTTTCGGCGCTACGCGCCGAATCAATGAATATAATATTTCCTATTCGTATATTTGACCCAAACGCGAACGATTTCTCTTTGAACAGTGTATTAGTATCGTAGCAGCAAACTTTATAGACTGTCAAGAATGATGAATGAAAAGAAATTCTGAATATTCTCTTTTCATTCAGTCAGATTCGGATTTAAAACTGAAATTGTTACTTTTTGTGTTTGATTGATTCAAATAGAAAAATCTATATCGTTGATAATGGCACAATGTTTCGATCGAAAATTAACACGATTTTCGACTTTATTTTCTCTAGTCTTTACATGGTTGTTGAATATACATAACGAAGATATTCGTTCGTAGTCGAAAATTGAATCAATTTGAACTTCCTGAACAATTCTGGAGCTATTTAAATTGTCTCAGCATTCCATATCTTTTTGGGATTTCGCGAACTATTTTGTTGCACAGTTTTTTCTCTTCTCACTGACATGGTTAGCTGAAAAATAGGTTGGGCACGATTTTTACAAAAAATTAATGCGTTAAACAATAACTTTTTATCAAACTTTTGGCCTAAAACTTTTCCGCAGTTTTCAGTATGTCTCTAGTAAAAAAATTTTTTTTTGTGCCATTAGCACAAATTTTTTGGCCTCTTGTGCCAATTGGCACAAATGTCCGTGCACAAATAAAAAACGCTGGTTTCAGTCACATTCGAATTTAAAACTGAAATTCTTACTTTTTGTGCTTGACTCATTCAAATAGAAAATGCGATATTGTTGGTGGTGGTACATTGCCCCGACCGAAAATTTACACAATTTTCGACTTTATTTTCACTAGTCTTTACTTGTTCTTAAATACATAAAGATCCGTTAGTCGAAAATTGAATCAATTTGAACTTGAATGAATGAATGAATGAAGAATGAATGAAGAAGATTTATTACCTGTCAGGCGAAATATAACACAAGAAAAGAAAAAAAGGTTAAAACGCGAGAACAAACGATTAAAATGAAATAAGAAAACGAAGAAAAGTTTCGAAAACTCAATCCACGGCTACTTCAAAACGACAAATACAATATCGCAGCGAAAATATGTGCTACAGTAAACAAGTTAATGACGGTAATAGGAAGCGCAGGTTACATATTTGTAACAGGCTGACGCGCTCCCCCGAAATAATCAGAAAAATCAATCTTAGAGATTTTCGTTTTGAATGTGTGTAAATTGGAAGAACTAAGAACTTCAGCTGAAAGTTCATTCCAGATATTAATGTACCTGTTGGAAAAATCATATAATCTAATATTTGTTTTAGCTTTACCTGTTTTGAGTTTGTAGTCATTTTTACGACGGGTGGACTCGAAATTACTGCTAATAAAGAAGTCCGATTTTTGCAGACAGGATTGGCCTTTAATAATTTGAAACATCATGCATAAGGCGGCACATAGTCGGCGTATTTCTAAGCTATCAAGGCATAGCTTAGTTAAACGCTCATCATATGAAAGGATAGACCCAAAACCACAAATTCTCTTTGTGAATCTTCTCTGAACTTTTTCAATGAGATTTATGTCAGAGGCATAGTAAGGGTTCCAAACAGTTGAACAATATTCTAGCAGGGGTCTAACATAAACAGTAAACGCGCGTACAAGGTTAGAAGTATCATGGGAAGTAAAGGTTCTAATTATCAAAGAACTTGAGCTAAAGGCTTTCTTGGTAATTGATGCTATGTGATCTCTAAAACTCAAGTTTTGGGATATAAGTACGCCCAAGTCTCTGATGTATGGGTTTTCACCTGGAATTTCAGACAATCCTAAATTGTAGGGGACCTTTGGATTTGCATGGCCCATATAGAGAATAGAACTTTTTTCAGCCGAAATTTCGAGTGTTGTAGTGTGTTTTCCGCCGATTTTTCATTGTTTTGTCAAAACGCGTCACAGGCCCGCAGGTGGCAAGTGGAGAGAGCAACGCAGACCACCAGTGGCCATCTTACTGTAGCGCACGTCGGTACGCGTGCGCTGGTCTCTCTCTTCACTTATCATTCGACGTATATTTTGTGTGCGTTATATTTTTCTCTACTAGTTGTGTGCCCCGCCGGCCACCACTAGTATATATTAGCAGCCTCCCACCACGCCTTTTCGTCTTTGCTCGCCCGTGCGTGGGAGTTGATTTTATTACTGTCACTTTTATTTTCGCCTCGCCCGTCGCGTTTTGTCACGTAAGTTTTCGTACGTTTATTGTATAGTAATAAATAGGTAGGAAAGCTCCTTCCGTTCCTAGTTAGTGAGAAAGAAGGGAGACAATTAAAGAAACTACTTTCTTTAATTGTTGGGATAATTATTGTCGGGGTTTAAGTACTAGTAATTAGGTCCTCGGGTAAACGTGGGCGTGGGACACACGTACATTAAGGACGCAACCTCGGAATCCCAATCCTGCTCACGCCGCATCATCTCCGCCCCGACACGAAGCAAGATACAACACTGGTGACCGTTTGGATTGTACGTTGCCGCTCCCCGCTGTTGCGTTGCATCCGAAAAACTCCAAAGATTTCAAAATTCGACCCCGCCGTAGCTGCGCCAAAGGGTACAAACGAGGTTATTATACCTTGAGAAAAAAGATGCCAACGGTAAGCCACACACCGCCGGACTTCACTCGATTTCCGTCGCGCTCCAGTTCTCCGAACGCCGCCACAGCCGCACGCCGCGCTTTAAGTTTTGACCAGATGATGTTGCCGCGACCGTCAAATATTACGCAATCGACAGCGGTACCCACAGTAAGCCTCCCGCCCCATAATCCGCCCTTGTCTAATTTCAGCACTCCCGCGCTGGACGGGACGGCACAACCGCAAGCACCGCTCATTCCCGCAACTGCGGCGACGACTAATACTCAAACTCCACGGCCGGTAAATCAAAACCTCCTTGCCGCCGCCGAAAATCGCCTCAACGCGCCACCCGCATCGCAAATGCCGCCGCCGACCGCGCCGGCTCGAAATAATAATGACCAAATTGTCGCCAGAACCGACTCTTCCGAATCCTTTGTCAATATTGAACCACCGCAAGCCCCAGCCGCCACCCGTGCTTCAGTAAACGATCACCGCAGCAGTCTCGCCATCGCAAACGCCAACGAAGTCCAAAATTTTTGAATCGAAGCACGCGAGGCGCTGGAACAACTCAACACCGCCGCCGCGTGTATAACCAACAATGTCCCTACGGTACAAACCATCGATCAAATTATAGGCGCCGTCTCCGACCAATTCCAAGCCCAGCAATTACGCGTCCAACGCGAAATTCAAGAACAAACAAAAGCCACGAACGCGCGTTTCGCCGCACTCGCTGAGCAAACGCAACAATTGATTTCCACAACCGCCGCCGCGACGCACGCGCGTAATCCGCCTACACCAAGACCGCCGCCGGTGTCCTCACGGTTTCACGGCGAGGAAACAAGAGATATTTATATCCCTAACGAAACTCTCCGTGAAACTGAACCGGCTCCAGTCTTTGGCAGGCTACCAAACCAAGTCAAACCCAAAGCACCATCGACGGATACCTTATATAATAACAAATTCGCCCGCACTACGCGCGCCGATGAAGATTTACACCGTTCCGCGCTTCAAAGACGCCCACCGCCTGCGGCAAACCAGTTTGGCTTTTCAGATTACCCACCCAAGGATTATTATGAACACCCGCATCCTCGGTACGACATGCCGCGCACATCTCATCGTGAGGAAGATAGCCGCATCAAAACAATCGTCGACAATATGCACCCGCTGATAATCGACGGCGCTGCAACAAATAAACGCCTGTTACGCTTCTTCATACGACTGGAAAATGAGTTCGGCTACGACGCCTCCAACCACGTAAAGATGAGTGCCCTTCGTCGACTTACCCGCGATACGCCGAGCGATATGATCCAAGATATGACGCGGTACGAAGACGCCAAACACTTGCTCATGTTCCAGTTGGCGCCCGATTGCAATCCGATGACTCTTAAACGCGAACTTGCGTCAATCACCCCAGAAGCTGGAGAGGAACCTGCCGCATTCCTGAGTAAGGTAATGACTTATGTACAACTATTGTATCAGCACGAAGATCAAACTTTCCGGCACAAACAAGTAATTGATACCTTTTTGACCAAAATGCCTGTTTTCTATCAACTCACAATTGGCGAACAAGCAAAGGGTTTTACAAATGTTCAACAACTGGCCGACGCCGTAGCCAAAGCCCGTAGTGTCCTCAACGCAACTAAAGCCGAAATCGGAACCGCGGAACGACCCATCCTGGTAAATCAAGCTAATCAAGACGCACCACCACCGAAGTCGCCGCAACCGTTTGACCGCCGTTTTGAACGCCGCCGCAGCATGGACCGCCCTCAAAATCGCTACCGCGAGCGTTCTCCCTCAATGGACCGCAGGACGCAAAACCCGGCGATGCAACCCACTAAATTCGTCTCTTTCCAACCACAAGCAATTGAGCCACCGCCGCCGCAACCGCCGCGCACGGAGATGCTTCTGGAACAATTGATTCAACGATACGACCGCGACTATGAAGAACGAAAGTCTCGACAACGCCCTGAAGAAACGATACCCAACAATAGGCAACAAAGCCCGCGCCACCTATCTCAAAGCAGAGAATCGTATGCAAATCGCTTTGACCGATCCGCCAGCAGAGACCGCGCACGCACGACGCAACCTACAGGTCTTTGGTGCGACGCCCACAAATCCCGCACCCACAGCACTGAAGACTGCGTCTGGCTCAAACAGCAAAACGCTCAACAATTAGCCCGACTTGAACCAAACCGCCCCAATTACGCCGCCCAACCACGGCAAGTAGATTTCCGAAACAATTCAAACGACGTCCGTGGACAACGCGATTGGCGACCCCGCCGCGGAGGACCGCCCCAACGAGGCGCGAACTACGCCCGCGGCGCGCGAAACCATTTCTATGAAGGTAACCCTATACAACGCCCAAATGATTTTGTTCAGAATACCTACGCTGTTTACCCGAACCATCAATTTCCGGCGCCGTGGGAACAACATATCCACTACAACGCGGTACCGGCCCCATACGTCATAACGCCGACGGATTCATCGCGCGCTAGTTCTCAATCTTCAGAATTGCAAATTACCCTACCCGCCCTTCCGGCACCGACTACGGCGTCAATACCCACGCTCGAAACACGCGTTAACAATCAATCAACGTCAACGGCCAATATGGTTGTTCCATCCAAAGAAATCGCTTCCGCCGCGCCCATTGTTAGCCCCGGCATTGTCCGTTGGAACGCAACGGGCGGCGCTTTTCAAGACCCCTGTCACATCCGCTCGTCCCTTTGTCAAATTGACAACCTCACGCCATCTTCCAAATCGTTTGTCCGCAAGTACGCTTCTACGAGAGCCTTCCAAATCCCAATCAAAATTGGAGCCGTCAAAGCACACGCCCTCATCGACACAGGTGCCCAATGTTCCGTCCTCTCATCAGGGTTAGTCAAACGCGCTTTCGACAAGCAATCGCTTCAACTCCCGATTTGTGGAAAAATCAAAGTAGCCGACGGCGCCGTAGTCAACGCTCACGGCCCGGTAGTCATTACGATGGCATCAGCATTCGGAGAGCACATGATCAAATGCGTAATCCTTGACGACGACCGAAACGATCAATTCATCATTGGAACCGACTTCCTCGCGCACCCCGATATCCACGCCATTTTAAATTTCAAAGACAACTACATAGAAATTCAAGACGTCAAACTGCCGCTCAAGGTAATCACCTCGATCCGCCCGCAAACGGAACTGTTTCTCAACGCCGCTAACGACAACGTCTTAGAAGAAATCCCAGAGGACGAAGGAGTAAGTTGTTATGATGATAAATCTGATATTTTTAGCCAACCCGAAGAAATCGAAGTTGAACAACCGATACGGCAGGCTCAACCTAGTCCACACCAACCGCCCCCTCGGCGGTTGGAGGTTACTGAGCTCGCCGAACCGATTTTTCTCGTTGCCCAAGTTTCCGTTTCGATTTTGCCGCACTGCCAACAATGGGTCAAAAGTAGCCTTTTTCCCACAACATCGGCGACAGTGCCCGACGTGATCGTACAACCACTTGCCACAGATAACGTTGCCGCCGAACTCCCGGTCGAAACCGCAGTGGTCAACATCACCAACGGCCATTGTCCGCTCCTCTTCATCAACAATACGCCAAACAGTATCAAACTCCGACCAAATCAACTCATTGCGATGGCAAAGCACACGCTGGAGTATTCCGAAGCCCACGCCGACTGTCAGATAGCAACCGCTGCCGCCGACTGCGACTTAACCGACCACGAGCCGGCCGCACTGGACAAATCATTCCCCGTCAACACCGCACAACAAAAGCTGGAATACGCCCTAAACAAAATGACCAAAAAGACTTACGTGTCTACCGCGCAAAAAGCAAGAGCCCTCAAGATGCTCCGACAGCACTGCGATGTTTTCAGTCTCCCCGGCGATAACCCAACCATCACTAGCGAATTGACCGTCAGCATCGATACCGGCACCGCAAAACCAGTTTCCCGCCATTATTACCGCGCCGCAATGGAACAACGACCGATTGTACGCCGTCATATTCAAGAAATGCTTGACAACGATTTCATCGAACCATCTCGCTCGCCCTGGGCCGCACCGCTATTTTTGGTAAAGAAAAAAGACGGCTCTTGGAGACCCGTTGTTGACTACCGCGGAATCAACGATGTTACGCCGAGCGATAAATTCCCAATCCCGCGCATCGACGACTACCTGGACGCAATGGGACACGCAAAATTCTTCACCACGCTCGACCTCAAAGCCGGGTATTGGCAAGTACCCCTCGACGTCGATTCCCGTGATAAAACAACCTTCATCTGCCAAGAAGGTTTGTTTCGATTCAAAGTTTTGCCCTTCGGCTTGAAGAACGCGCCCGCAGAGTTTCAACGCTTAATGGAGTGAATCCTCCGCCCGTATATCTGGAAAATCTGCCTCGTCTACATCGACGATATCATCATTTTCTCGAACTCGTTTGAAGAGCATTTGGAACACCTTCAAATCGTTTTCGACGCCCTCCGCGCCGCCAACCTTACGCTTCGACCAGACAAATGCGAGTTCCTGCCGCCGCAAGTCAAATTCTTGGGACATCTACTTAGCGCCCGCGGAATCGCCGCCGATCCCGAGAAAGTCAAAGCGATCGCCGAATACGAATTCCCGAAGACTAAAAAAGGTATGCAGAGTTTTTTAGGTCTAGTTCAATGGTGCAAGCGATTCATTCCGAATTTGGCGTCCTTGTCAAGTCCTTTGTATGGACTCTTACGCAAAGACGCCCAATACTTCGCCACGGATGAACACCACGCCGCATTCAAAGGCATCAAGATAGCCCTTACATCTTCGCCCTTTCTCCGCTACCCGGTTTACGATGGCAAAGCTCAATTCGTTATTCAAACCGACGCTAGTACGACCGCCATCGGAGCAATTCTGTATCAAGAAAACGAAAACGATCAATGGGTCATCGCCTACAATAGTCGCGTACTCACCGATGCCGAAACCCGCTACAGTACAACTGAGCGTGAATGCCTCGCCATTGTCTACGGCTTCCGGATGTATCGCCACTATGTGTACGGCCAGAAAGTTATCGTCCGCACCAACCACAAGCCGCTCGAATGGCTCAAAGACGAGAAACACCGCAATTCACGACTTCAACGCTTCGCGATCAGCCTACAAGATTACGATTACAAAGTGGAATATGTTAAAGGTAAGGATAACGCTTGCGCCGATTTTCTGTCTAGGAAAGATGACCCCGACAAATGCCCGATCCAGAACGCTGAAAATTTGACCGCAACGATTTTCCGTGAAAATTTTCACCCTGCTGGTGCAACTACGGAAACCGACTTAACGGTACCGGAAATACGCCCAGCAGTGGCTTCACTACCCACGGAGGTCGACGCCAAAATCAACGCCATCACCCGTGCAATGACGAGAAAGACCATCAGTTCACCCACACTCTCTAATTCAATGCCTAAAGACGCCGACCACGAACCGCCCCCGACCGAGGTCATTACAATCGCCGCTCACGAAGAAGTTTTGAATGCTCAAGCCGCCGACCCGGCCATAACAAAAATCATCGCCTCCCTCAAAACGGATAACACCGCCAAACACCCACCGATTTTCTTCCTCGAAGATCAACTTTTATACCGGCAAATTAAGGACGTCAAGCAATTAGTCGTACCCGCCTCCATGGTCGACCAAACTCTTCACCAATTCCACGGCGCAAAAATTTTGAATCATCAAGGGACAAATCGTACGCTAGCAGCCATTAAAGCTCACTTTTGGTGGCCCCGCATGGAAGAGGACGTTCGGGATTGGATCAAAACTTGTAAAATTTGCCAACTAACAACGCCGCGCACGCCACCGCCTCCGCCATTGTTGCCAATTCAACCCAAACACCCATTCGAAATCGTGGCAACCGACATCGTCAACATTTCGCCAGTAGGTGAGAAGCGCCCCTACGTTATTGTTTTTCAGGATTACTTTACAAAATTCGTGTCCGCGCATCTGATACCAGATCAAAAAGCCTCAACAATAGTGGAATGTTTTATCAACAACGTCGTCCTCACGCACGGCAGTCCACTTGTACTCCTTTCCGATCAAGGTGGATGCTTTACGTCAAAACTCATGCAAGATATCTGTGAACTTCTCAAAATTAGAAAAGTCAAAACAACGGCGTACCACCCCCAGTGCAACGGAATGGTCGAACGTTTCAATCAAACATTGATCGCTCAACTCAAAAAGTATACCGCCGACGATCCAGACAACTGGGAGCGCTACCTGCCCTACGCCGTGTTCGCTTACAATGCCACGCCGCATACAGCCACACGCCATTCGCCGTTCAGTTTATTACGAGGATACGAACCGCGCATCACCTTCGACTACGACTGCGCCCGCCGCCTCACCTTGCCGTTGAATTACGACGCTTATCAACATATTCTAACGCAAGCCCAACTCAAGATGCATGAAAAGATCAAAGCTAACCTCGATGCCGCAGCCGCCGCCAGCAAAGAATATTTTGACCGCAAAGCTCGAAAACGCGACTTCGCCGTCAATGACTTAGTTCTTTTGACCAACACGCGCAAAGCCAACAAGATTCAACCCGACTTCATCGGGCCTTTCCCCATCACGGACGCCTCCCGCGCAGCCGAAAACGTTGTTACCATTGACGCACTCGACGCGCCCGGCCGCCCGCAGACCGTCTCCATCACACGTCTAAAACCGTTTGTCCCACGACCGCCAAAGAATGCATTTGACAACGAGGAAGGTGGACCACACACGCCCCACACTTCTCGCCGGCAATAGTTTGCTTTGAAATTTTTCTTTTGTGATACGGCGCTCATCACGCCGCGTTGTAAATAATCTTTACGTTTGTTTAATTTAGATCATGGCGACCTCGATAACGAGCAAGGATGCACGGCAGTTTCAACACGCTTCCACTCAATCCGCCGTTTTTGCCTTCAGCCGACTTTACAATGTCACCTTACATCCTGCCCCGGTTCCCATACTTTCGCAATAGGAGGGGGTTTCTTCTTTAATGTTAGGTTCTGTTTGGCGCGAGGCCATTCGGTTTAATTCCGCCCGACCCTGGCCGCTATCACTCTCATAAGACTAATTGGGAAAGGTTGATTTTACTCTCCATTAACATAGTGGTGTTTGTGTTGCTTTTCATAATGATAGTGTTTGCATTTTCCTACTTTACACCTTCTTCACCTTTCAGCGGCTGATTCTTTTACTATTTCATTTCCATCTTTCGCTTCCATCAGCAATAGTCACATTTTCAAGCCACTCTCAAAAAATTTTATTTTCTCGAAATGACGACGCCGTCGACCGCATCAACCTCCACGGCCGACGACCCTCCGCCGTATCGTGAATCGATAAACGTCAACGAACGTTACGTCCGCTGGGCCGAACAGCAGCCCCACCAGAACGATCTAAGTTTCGCCTGCGACGGTATTTTCTCATTTTATGCTTTTGCCGCTTATACTTGCATGCTTTTGCTTGGGACCCCATGGGTATCTCCCCCTCTGTAGTCTTGAGTCAGAGTTCCATGGTCAGCCGCCGCGATCCCGTCATCGTCAAGTTGTGACCTCCTCAGTCCACAACCGGCCGCTGCCTTGATTTCCGCATACCACAACTCTCGTTATCTCGCTATCATAGCCCGATCCAGTTGTCCAAGTGCGCCCATCAAGGTGACATCGCCGCCCAAGCCAACGCCGCCTCAAGGCATGTGTACTTCTAACGAATTGACAACACCACAGCGCTTCCCTCTTGGTTCATGTTTACATCATCCTTCAAACCCCATGTCGTTCATTCGACGTGGTGTCCCATGTGTCACTGATGAGTATCGCATTCGCTCTTGTTTAGAAAACAACGTCAAACGCCTAACTCGTGTCGCCGATTTGGAGTCGTGGTACATTTCCATGTACGCGCGACCCCCAAATGTCTTGCCGCCGCCGATTTTCCTTTCACCCGGAAGTTTGGGGCAGGCCTTGGCCACCCAACCCACACCAAACTTCCGCGGCTACACGCTGGTCGGCTTTGACACCGAATCAATCACGGCCGCCGATTTCAAACAGTTTCAATGCACCGTACAAATGCCAGCCGATCCCACGGCGTCTAGTTACCCCCGCTACATTCAACTTGCGTTTCCGAATGGCACGATGTTCGTTTTCGAAACGTTCACCGCCACCCCAGAAGACTGGACCGCGCTTTTCGCCCTAGTCAACGGCGACCACACCATCGTAGTCTCTTTCGATGGAGCCGACGACTGGGCGGGAATCTACGCCCTTCTGGGCACTCAATTTCGAACTGACCGACAAAAGAAGAACAAAGACCCCGTCGTAAAAGCAATCCACTTCGACGCGTACCGCGTCATTCGCAACATCGATATATCCCCGTCATTGTACGAGTTGGCACGACGAATCGGTTTCTTTCCGGAAAAACGCACGCTCAAAGCCACAGTTTCCGCAATGTGGGCGCTGGACGTGTCAAAGCTCACTTTACGCTTTCCCGGAGCTCTACGCTTTTTCAACAATCCAACAACGTCGTTCCTACAATCCCACGTCCTGGCCTACGCGGCCCTCGACGCTTATTATCCACTGCTATTGTTCTTGGCATTTGGTCGTTACGGCTTCATCCCCGAGGTCTACAACGCGCCCGCGTTGTTTCCCCACGACTCGTTGGACGCCGCCGAAATCGACCATCTCGCCGAGTACGTCATCGCCAACTTTCACAACGTCGCGCTGTCGGATGTCCTGCCTCCGGACTACGCCAACCGGATATACCCGACGACATCGCAAGTGGCCTTGCCCGCAATCATGCGAGATGAAGTTCTTTCGGCTTATAAATTTTTTATGTATGATTGCACATCGTCCGACCACGGTCGGTCTTTCTGTTTAGGAACGGTTCCCAACGGCTTCCGGGACGTCAAGACCTTGACTCGAACAACTCACCCGAAGCTTCTCCCCATTCCGAAAGTGCCGAAAAAGAAGAAAAAGAAACAGAAGGACGAATGGAACAAGTCACCAGACGTCTCCGACGACGAAGATCCAGCTCTAAAACCACAATCGGTGTTCGATGATCCCAAACGTCTTCAAGCAGTTGTCACGTCGGCTATGAAAAGCAATCTCATCCATCGGATCATTGAGCTGCTCAACTTTCCACTTTCACCGATATACAAGTTGGCCGTCCGCGATCGTATGCCTTACAACGACCCCAACTTACCGCCGCTCCCTCACGAAGTTGACGATCTTTGGACAGAACGCGTAGCCGCCGACCAACCCCTACGCGAGCGCACTTATAACGGTACCCATTATCGTTATCACCCTTCAACCATCCTTAACTTTTTACAGGTTGACGGAGAATGGTTCCGAAAGCTAACGTCTTTTATGCCGTTAGCCGTGCTCCTAGCTTCACCGTGTTCCGCCGCTGAATATGCCATCGTAAACGATGTCCTCCTCCGCCACGCTCAATCTATGACGCCAGACACCCGCGCCGCGTTCTACGAGTGCATGTGGTACCGCAGCGACGGCAACCCCAATTCGCTTCTCACGAATTGGATGAACCGCATCCCGGAACGCGAGCCCAGTTTTTCCAGCGACCCAGGCACATACATTTGCAATCGCTTTGCGTTACGCCCGATTGTGTTCAACGAAAACTTTCAAATGGAAACGTCGGTCGAAGAAATTGAAATCGATGAAAACGACTATACGGCCAATCCACACAGCCGTTTCCATTTTTATTCAACGTTCATCGCGCTCATTGACTATCAAAACCGTTTTTCGTTCCCCGCGCCAGTGTATGCGTACCCCATGCCGACTACGGCTTCGGTGCAAACGCTCACCGCCGAGGAACTATTCGACCGCCCTATCAACGTCGAAGTCGAACCCGCTGACGACGAACTACTTGAAACGCCAATCTTCGACCTCAACATAGCGAAGCTGCCGCCGTCAACAGACGTGTCTTCCTATGGTACCCGCGCCTCCCGATATAACCGCAACCGCCACGCAAATCAACGATTTTCTGAAATTGATGCTCGATGAAATTTCCAACATCGCACCGGCTCCAATGGACGAGTCCACACCCGTCCAACCCGCCGCGTTTGATTCCGAGACGTTGACGTCAGAACAAATGTTGACCGACATACCCGAAGAAAGTACGGTGGATCAATCCAGGTCTATGGACGTCACCTCTATGGAACCAGCTGCTACGACAATCACCACGGCACCCGCCCTGGATCCAGGGATATACCTGGCGACGCCGGCAGTTGTGCCGGGACCTCCGCTCATTGCTACTGTTGCCGCAGCCAGGTATAGTGCTCCCGTACGTTTTTCTCAACAAATTATTTCAGCTACGCAATGGGACGCTTTGGCCGCAGCCCTCGCCGCGTATCATTTTCCGCCACCGCCGCCCGGTATGTTGTTTCCCGAACATCATAAGAAAGACTACCCTGAAGCGTTGAAAGAACACATACAACAAATTTTGTTGCCGCCACCGACGTTGATCGCTCCGGCCCCGCAAGTAGCGCAAATGGCTCCCGCGACGGCCCAACCTGTCATGCAACCACCGGCTCCGTTACCGCCGCCGGTCACATCGCAACCGCAACCGATCCCGCAACCAGCGATTCTACCGCCGCCGACGGCGCCTGTGGATGTCCAAACCCCACAGGCATCCAGCACGTCCGTGCCGGCTCTAGATTGCTATGGTAATCCTATCCGAAGACCCGGCCGGTATGAACACTCTATTAAACGAAAACAACAGCTCCAAGACGAATCGGCGTACCGCAAATCTCACAAGACAAAAACAACGGACGAACCGAGTACACGGCGTACGCCGCCACCCAGCACCTCGCGTGCTGAGCGCGGCCAAACGCCGAGCGAGCGCACCACTCGACGCCGTGAACAACGCGATAAACAGAGAGCCCGCGAAGAAGCCGAACGCTCTTCGCACGCCACGTCAACGCCGAAACCCAAGCGCGATTCTTCCAAAACAGCAGCGTCGGCAACAAAACCGCTGCCTGCTGACAAACCCGATAGCCATCGTTCACACCACGAGTCTCACTCTCGTGATGACCGCCACCGTAAAGAAACGAAACAAACTCCACCAACCGGCCGGGAAAGCCGCCAACACGAACGCCGCGATGACGCACCGCCGCATCGTACGCAAAGCGAACAAACCCGTAAGGTGCACACGACGGGTTTTTACGAAGAACATTATCGCCAGGGTTTCCGCCGTTCACCTACGAAACTAACAGACTACATTAGCCCATTGCACCGAGACGCCGAAATCCAGCGCCGCCTGGAAGCCCTAAAAAATCCGCCGAAAGATGAATTCAAAGCTCCGCTTCCACCGCCTCCTATGGACGTGGAGCCTGCAACACCCTCGACTACGCCTACGGTAACGTCGCAGCCGCCTACGGCCCCGACAACCGCCATAACGACCACAGTAACCCACACCACGTCGCTGCCGCCTACGGCCCCAACGTCAGCTCCGGTTACTGCGTTCAAACAGCCGCCAATGATCATCGCCACTAAACCGGTTCTTGGAGCTCCGTTGCCACCAAGTTCCGCACCAGCCATCAAACCCCGGTTGCCTAGCGAGGCTACACACTTGCCGAATTACACGCGATTTCGAACCACCGATCAGCCGCATTGCGTTACGATCGTCACACCGGGCTACCCGCCACATATTGACCCGGCCGTCGAATTTTTCTCACCACGCACGCTGCACGAAATGGTGCTGATCAATTTTTTTGGGCGCCTTCGCATTCACATCATCATGCCCGTGCATATACGCGCCACGAACGCTTCGCTGGCGCTGTACCAATATTTCCGCGACCACTATCGCCCCACATACGTAGAACAACAACACCCGGTCTCGCACGCCGTTGCCATGGTGATATTGAAATGGGTCGCTGGTCTTTGGGCGGAGGAGCTCGGCGTCGTTGACGCCGTTCACACCGCCCACTTGACCCTTTTCCTATACGAAGCCCGCGGCCTGGATAATCCTTCGTGCCTGCTCCAAGCCTATAACACCGCTGTCGGACTCATCGACAGCTGGATGGCTTACCCGAGCTACGCACCGTTTCCACAGCCGCCCGAAATCGCTGACATCCGAAGAATTTATTTGCAATACCACAGCGAGACGGATCGCCCCGCGCCCCTGCTGCGTCGGCACAACTTTTCTGCCCGGTGGAATCTTTTGCCACCGCGACCGTTGCCGCCAACAGGGACGCCGTCGGACAGACCGTCGTTAATTGCCACTCAGTTGCCAGCACCAGGCGTGAACCCGCTATCGCCGCTTCAACTTCAAACGTCAACCTCATCGTCGCGCCGCCGGGATACCTCTGACTGTGGTCGATCCCAATATTCCGGTAACGTTCGTTTTGATGGTCACGACGACCCGTACGATCCCCACGGCTACCACAACAATCGCTACCGACGAAACGAACGTGACCGCCGCGATCCTCCACGAAATCACCGCTCCGCATCCGATACTCGTTACCGCCGCCGCCATTGAACAAGAGCTTTTTGTACAGTAACATTGTTTTTCTTCGTTTTTGTGTGTCCTAACCTCATTTTTCATCCGGTTGTTTTATTCCTAATCTCGTTTTGCTTTATACTTTTGTACTAGTTTCCAGCGCACGTGCAGCCGACGCTGCAAACACACAGTAAGTTGACCGCCGGTGGCCCGCTACACGCCCCCACTTGCCCCGTTTTGTCCGTACACTTCGCCGCTGGGCTCATGGTCGCCGCCCCAAAAATCGGCTCAAACTACCCCAACAACTCCGCCGGCCCCGCTGTGTGACGCCGAAGAATCTTCGGCAACCCCGGCGACGGCCTGTAGTGGCCGAGCCCTTCCCCTTGCATGATTCTCGGTCTTTCTTGACGATCGCTTAGGGCGATCTACTGCAAGGGGGGAGGGGTGTTGTAGTGTGTTTTCCGCCGATTTTTCATTGTTTTGTCAAAACGCGTCACAGGCCCGCAGGTGGCAAGTGGAGAGAGCAACGCGGACCACCAGTGGCCATCTTACTGTAGCGCACGTCGGTACGCGTGCGCTGGTCTCTCTCTTCACTTATCATTCGACGTATATTTTGTGTGCGTTATATTTTTCTCTACTAGTTGTGTGCCCCGCCGGCCACCACTAGTATATATTAGCAGCCTCCCACCACGCCTTTTCGTCTTTGCTCGCCCGTGCGTGGGAGTTGATTTTATTACTGTCACTTTTATTTTCGCCTCGCCCATCGCGTTTTGTCACGTAAGTTTTCGTACGTTTATTGTATAGTAATAAATAGGTAGGAAAGCTCCTTCCGTTCCTAGTTAGTGAGAAAGAAGGGAGACAATTAAAGAAACTACTTTCTTTAATTGTTGGGATAATTATTGTCGGGGTTTAAGTACTAGTAATTAGGTCCTCGGGTAAACGTGGGCGTGGGACGCACGTACATTAAGGACGCAACCTCGGAATCCCAATCCTGCTCACGCCGCATCATCTCCGCCCCGACACGAAGCAAGATACAACACGAGTTGCCATGTTTTAGACCAATTGAAAATCTGATCAAGATCATCTTGAAGAGTTTTACATTGTGTGGAGGTGTTACAAATTTTTACATCATCTGCGAAAAGATAGACATGGGATTTTAAAGTATCAGGGAGGTCGTTTATAAACAAGAGGAAAAGAGTTGGACCAAGAACAACTTCCTGAAAGAGTTATTTAAATTTTCTCAGCATTCCATTTCTTTTCGAGTTGTCGTGAACTACTTACAATTTTTTCTTATCTCATTGATATGGCTAGCTCAAAAATAGGTTGGGAACGATTTTTACAAAAAATTAATGCGTTTAAACGGTAACTTTTTATCAAAATTTTAGCCTAAAAGTTTTCCGCAGTTTTCAGTATGTTTCTAGAAAGAAAAAAAATTTTTGTGCCATTGGCACAAATTTTTTTGGCCTCTTGTGCCAATTGGCACAAATGTCCGTGCACAAAAAAAAAACGCTGGGGGGAATTTCCAATTTTTTTAAGGATTTAAGTACTGAATAAAAAGAAAATAATTTTTTCAGTAAAGACGAGATATTTTCAGTTAGTTTATGTGTGCTTGGATTCAGGTTTTCTCGCACAGGCCAGGTTGCAGTGTGCAGCTTGGGAAAAAATTTTGGTTGCACAGATTAGATTTTTGGTTGCTCGCTCTCAAATCAATAAATTAGCCATACCTGTACTTGGGGGCATACCTGTACTTGGAGGAGGGGGAGGGGGACCCCCCAACTCGGCCAACTTTGTACCCAAAATCATCCAACCCCCCCCCCAACCCCCCCAGTTTGGAAAAAATTAAAAAAGTTTGCAAAAAAGTGTATGTTTTTTGGCCATTTTTGGGAAAAATTTCGGCTTTTCCCTACCCCCCCCAAATTTCGGATTTATCCCCCCCCCCCCCCCAACTGGTCGAAGGTGTTACAGGCTTATGCTTATAGGAAAAATTATCAGAAGCTAGCTTTCTTGTATTTCATTCGATTCACGTCGGTTTTCAACTTTCAAAACCCAATGTTCTGAATTTTGAAGAGAAAATGAAAAAGGATTGGTATGAATTAACTCGTTCGACGCGTAGCGAACACCGGAAATTTTCTTTGGATTTGGATAAGGTAAAGTGGGGTGACTTTCATCATACCTGTAAGACCTCCGACCAGTTGGGGGGGGGGGGTAGAAAAAAGTCGAAATTTTTCCCAAAAAAAAGCCAAAAAACATACACTTTTTTGAAAATTTTTTAAATTTTTTCCAAACTGGGGGGGGAATGATTTTGGGTACAGGGTTGGCCAAGTTGGGGGGGGGGGGTCCCCCCCAACCCCCCCCCCCCCCCAAGTACAGGTATGACTTTGATCAGAAAAAGGGTATATCCACTTTTGACATGCCGTATTGTCTTTAAAAATATTTTTTGTTAGATGATATGAGTCTATTTAGAAAGATAAATCATTTTCTAATGATACTACACTAATATTTTTCTGTTTCGGCTGGATTTGTTAGAAAATTTCAAGTTTCAAGAACTCTCACTTTTCGATCAAAGTAACCCACACAGTGGGAGACTTTAATTGCCATAGTAACATGATATCGAAGGTCCGTTTTTTGACACTTTTTTGTGATTCACAAGAAAACAAAAATGGTCTTGACACGAGGTTATACAACCATTGATAGCTGACTGACATACCTGTAAGAAGTCCGACCAGTTGGGGGGGGGGTAAACTCGAAATTCTGGGAAAGGAGGTCGAAAAAAGTCGAAAGAACACGCCAGTCATCAATAAATTTTTGCTTTAAAACTGGTACTGAGCATTATTTTGGCACAAAGCGCCGACAATTTTTGCATTTTTCACCGATTTTCTCTCCCAACAAGTCATTTTCGACCAAGAAATAGGAATTTTCCGTCGATTTCTGGCCAGTTAGAGGAGGATAGCTGTCGACAATTGAAGGTTGAGGGAGGGAATCTCCGACAACTGCCTATACGATTGAAAATTTCACCCATCTACAGGTAGTATGATGATGTTACTTTCATCGTTTTTCAATAAAAAGTTTGTGTAAGGTGCTTTTTCAGTCTGAACACTCATACAAATAAGGGGCGGGTAAATCCTCCTTCCTGACACCTTGGACACACCTTTCTCCCCCGAAAAAAGTCGTCAAACACCCCTTGAACTCTTTTGAAGACCGTTTTTTTATTATTTTCACATGTATGATAAACATGCTATATTGTGGAGCTTTTTTTGCTCTCTTCCTCCTTCCCAGGGTTTTTTTAGCACGTGTCTCATTAGCACTCGGGCTAATGAAAAAATATATTTCATTAGCATAGTTAACACGGTTGACAAATAATACTTCGCTGTTCTGAAACTAATGTTCGAATTTGTCGATTCCAATAATCTGCTTTTATTGTTATTATCGATTCACGAAATCTTGCTCGATGTCGGTACTTTCAAAAGGAATTTGACTGAAAAAGAACGCATTCAAAATGAATTCTTCGTTTTGTGGAAATTAAGGAACAAATGTTAGAAAATGACGATATTTGATTTTTTACCGTTTTTTCACTATATTTTAAAGAGTTTTTTTGCAGAAATACACAAAAAATGGTGGTCTTTTAGTTTACAAAAAATTTTTGGTCGATCCTTGTATAGCTAAAAAGAGGCTTGTACAAAGGAATACTGGTACCGATCGTTGAAAATATTCAATCCAACGTATATTTCCCTGGAATCATAATTATATCTAAGAAAAAATATCATTTTCGAGCCTTTATATACTTCACCAATTTAAGAGATGTTTTTGACCATACCTGTAATTGGGGCGGGTTGGGGGGGGGCCCTAACTTATCCAACCATATACCCAATCCCCCCTAGTTTGGAAAAATTGAAAAAATTTGCAAAAAAGTTCGTTTTTTGGCCTTTTTTGGGAAAAATTTCGACTTTTTTCGATCCCCCCCAAAGTTGCGGATTTACCCCCCCCCCCCTCCCGTTGGACCTCTTACAGGTATGCTTTTGACTGAAGTCAACCCAGCATAACTCGACATAAAAACGTCTGACAAGTTTAGACCGCCGATTAGAAAAATAGGCCGGATTTTTAGGCAACCAGTGCTCCGCTCGATCATTAAATGGGACTGAACTTTCCGGAAACTCAATTCAAAACACCTTCTCGATGTAGTGAAACCGAGTGAATTTTCTTATAAATGAATCAAAAATTGCTGCATAGTAATAGTTTTTTTATTGCGGTTGACGGTATTTTTAGGTTCAAACTACATCCGCCGAAGTTTCTTCTTTTCGAAATGACGAACGCTAAACCAGACGATATTTTACTCAAAATCGAAAATGTCAAGAATAAGAAAGGCTGCGACGGAATTTTCCTCGTCCTAACTAATCGGATTTTGTGGACGCCTAATTCTGCGCTTAATGGGGAAATCTCCAAAATTTCAGTAGACTTCAACGATATAAAAGGTTTGGTAAATTAAAACCGTATTAATTATTCCCAATGCAACGATTTGGGCCTTTTCTCCGGCTATGCAATGCAATTGGGAGGATGTGCCGGTTGGAACCCGGTTTTCGAACCATTTTGTAGTTTTTATGCAAAAATTCGAATTTTTTTTAATGAACTTTCCCAAGTTGTAGGCAACTGACGACCTCACCAATAGAAAAACCGACCGAATCCCATAATTCCTTTAACATGTTTAGTTAATTTTTTGTAAATATATGTAGCATTCTTTCGAATTTCAGTTCAAAAGATTTCGCCAGAGGGAAAACCCAAAATCCAGCTGCAGCTGTGCTTGAACGACGGGCAAAATTTTACGTTCCATTTTTGCAACGACAAAGGTTCGGCCAGCCAACTGGACGACAGGGAGAAAGTAAAGAATCTCGTTCAACAAAAACTATCGACAACTAAAGTGAAATTGAATACAGAATTAGAAATGAAGGAAAAGTAAGAATTTCATGTCTTTTTATCTTCCGTAGATTCTCAAGCCATGTCTTTTTTACAGGATTCTAAGGGAAAATAAACACTTGTTCCTTATGTACAAAGAATTAGTTACAACGAATATAATTGCGGCGGAAGAATTTTGGAAAACGTACGCTAAAGAGGTTGGGCATTTCTTATGCGGTACAAGAGCTGTTTTAGTTCATCTGAATAATGCGTTTTTCGAAAAGGATTGATTTTGTACCTACCCAATGGTCTATTCCACGTCTTAGTTTTTTTTATTCGCCCAGGAATTCAAAGGCGCTGCTGAAGAAAGCGAAACAACCGCTAAAAGTCAGAAAGTTGGCGTTTCATCAGGATTTTTGGTAAAATATTCGATAATTTTTCACGCCTTGAACATTTATACGACAAAATAAAGATCAATTTTGCTCTCTTGAATTTGAATACTAATTAATTATTCGATTTTTATAGTCAAATGTTGTGCAAACGGATGGGTGCAATGGAGTCAAATTTACCTTGACAACTGATGTCATTCAATCAATTTTTCGGACATACCCTTCAGGTGACGAATTACGCATGTTCAAAACGGTTGAGTTTACATTCAGGATTTATTTTAAAAAATACAACGAAAAAATTATGCCGAGAAAGACGCAAAAACATTTTTGGTCCATATGGGTTCGACCTCGAATTCAATAATTCGTGTTTACTTTTCTAACATTTTGTCAATAATTTGACAGATTTTTTTAGTAAAGAAAAAACACGATGAACTCGTACCCGCAACCATGACCGAAACGGAATTTTGGACCAACTTTTTTCAGTCGCAATATTTTCACCGGGATAGGAACGCCGGTCGGCACGGTATATCATCTGCCGGTAATAATATTCACGATTATTTCGTGGATTGTTTGAAATTAGATAACGAAGGTTATGGTTTTGATTTTTTGCTTGAGATATTGAACCTTACATATTGCTTAAGATTTCAGATCTCCAAAATCAGACCAATATCTTGAGAAGTAGTAAAAGATCTATCGAAGAAGTTGAAGACGATCGAGGACTTGCTACAGTAGGATAATCGTATACTTTATATTACGTGCCCTACAAAATTATCCTCTGTTATTTTTCCAGGCGATCGATAACGATGACGATACTAGGGGCAAAGTTCGGAATCCGGCCAATGCTGAACTAATCCGAAAGTTTAACTATCGCAGCGGTCGCGTTTTGCAAGCTTGTTTAGGAGACGACGATAAGGCTAGTACTAGCGATGCGCCTCGCACCATGGCATCCTTAGGGGCGTTGTTGCCTTCTACTAGCACTCAAGTTAACGACCGATTGATCCTTAAAAAAGTAAAATTGTGTGTTTATGCAAATTCAGCTTCTTAAAAACGTACATAAAAATTAAAAAGTAATTTAGAATTTCGACAGCAATACTTTTTCCTATAATCCATAACCTATTATAGAATTTCACTGTATTTTCCTTTCATTTTTATAGCAGAAAGTTTCGGGTATCGACGAAATATTAAATAATGATTTGGAATCTCAAACGGCCAATGACCCGTCTTACGCTTTGAATTTACGTAAAACAGAGAAATACCAAATGTCGGGTATCCGGTCGCCGGAAATGACAAATTCCGTCGGTGTTATTTCTAATAAAAGAAAATCCGAAGCATTAAAGTGGAAAAATAAGATGCTCAGTTTATCCAACACGACTTGGTCAGTCGAAGATAAAGAGGAGGTTAGTTTTCTGAATTTTTATATTTCAGAGTTTCTTTCCAAACGTTTGGAATTGAATGCTCAATTTATTATATTGTGGAATCAGGGTCGTGCACAAGGGGTCGGGGGGGGGCGGCCCCCCAATTGAGGCAACATGCACACAGTATATCCGCATAAAATCAACATTTTCTGGGGCTATTCAGTAAAAAAATCTAGTCCGCCCCAGGGTTTTTTTTTGCACACAGCAACCAAAGTTCGGGCTGTGCAACCAAATTTTTTCTGCCAAGTTGCACAGTGCAACTTGAGGCCTGACTACTCTTTTGATAAGGTTATTTGGTTTTCTGTCCGGAGATGCATTTTTATGCGTTCTAAAATGGAAAAAAGTGAAAATTTTCCGGCGCATCTCGCCGGGTTTCAATTCATTTTAAATTTCTATATTATTCTAGTGCGCGGTTAGAAAAGGTCATTCTAGTTAGTGCTTAAAGGTTCTAATTATCATCATATTATGGTTAAATGTTTGATCCTGTATTGTTTTTTGACGAAGTTGATGAAAACCAACATTTTTCTCGATAATTTTCCCAAATTTTTTTGCGATCTTCACAAAAAATTTGAATTTTGACTTTAATGTGATTAAAACATTTTGAGTGTAAGACAATGCTAGAAAGTTTTGGCGGTTGAAAGCCGCTTGCCTAGTTTTTGGATTTCAGTTTGTCCCACTGAAAATTCATTAAATTCACGGAGAAATCAAACCTTCTGTCTGGGAAATAAAAGGTGAAAAGATTCATTTTCTAGCGTTCCAGAATATTTAAATCCCGAAAAAATTTTCGGCGCTACGCGCCGAACTAATTACTTTAGTCTAGTCATATTAACTTTTTTATTTGGTCTCCAAAACTCAAAAAATTGGGTTTTAAATGCCTAAAACCGACGCGGATCGAATGAAATGTCAAGAAAACAGTTTGCGATGGTTTTTCCGATAAATTTGAGAAAATTTATTGATTTTAGAGTGAGCAACTAAAAATTTATCTGTGTAACCAAAGTTTCTCCCCAAATTGCACATTGCAACCTGGCCTGTGCAAAAAAACCCTGGTCCGCCCCCCATGAAAAAATCCTGCGCACGGCCCTGTGTGCAATTGACCTGGTTTTATTTGTATTTGATTGTTTTGTGGATTTCTAATGATGTTTTTTTAACCTTTGATCAACTTTATTCAACCTTATTAAGGTGATCTCAACCGACGCCGCTTACGACGTTTTACTCGATATGTCGTCACATTTATCTAGAAATGACACCATTAGCGGTAACATTTTGTTTCTACAACTTTTTTTCTCACCGAGGTATCTGACCTTGATTTTTCATCCCACGCTAAAATTGACCAAAAACGTCATATATAGTAGACGTTTCGTTATAAATAGACCAAAAATCGTTTGATATTACTCTGTAATCTTGCATCAAAATTCTACATATTGTCGGTACCAAGGCAAAACCGTCTATCATGTCGCATTTTAACACTATATATATTACTACGTAATATTATAGACGGTTTTGAAAATAAAAATAAGTACTTATACCAAAATAATTACCTACCATAGCCATGATAGAGTTTAAAATGTTAAACCTTTGCAATTGGATATAGATGGTTTTGCTGTTGTATCGACTGAATGTATACAACGTTTCAATTCTAGTCGATTGCAGTAGCCCAAATTTTAAAGCAAAATATAAATGCAAAATATTCAACGTTTTTTCCGAAACCAATTGGACCCAAATGACCATTTACAACCGTTTACCTTTTTTGTTTGTCGTTTTCACCTGTATTGACTTTATACTGGTATATTTCAGAAGAAGTAACGCAAAATTTGAGCGAAGAGATTCAAGCCGTTTACGTCGCTTTGGGTGAATTGTTGCGTCATTTTTGGTCCTGTTTCCCGGTTACTACTCTCGAACAAGAACAAAAAGTAAATATGGCGAATTTTTGAGTCGAAGTACATGATTTCAAGAATTTGTTTATCTGTATTCTTAAGGCATCTAAAATGTACGAAACGTTAATCAAATTCGACGAAAATCGTTTGAAACAATGGATGGAACGCTTGAATGACCGATATACATTGGGGTCGTCTTCGGTGAGTCGTTCTACACGCGTTTGTCTTACATTTGGCAAACCGATGTTCATTCAAAATATTGCTGAAAAAGCTGATGTTTTGCATTGAACTCAAGAGGCAATGTCTGTAAGAATCGCCTGGACTGAGAACTAAGTGAATAAGTCATAATTCTAATTTTCATCGTTTGGAGATATATTGTACAACTTTTCACGGTGATTTTAAATCCGATAAATGTTTTGCACAAAATTTTTCTTTCATTGAACTATTGTGGCGTAAAGTTTTCAAAACTTGTATATGCAAAGAATTCCGTAGTGCTTCTTATATTTTTCGGAATTTTTAAGATTTTCGAGTGCGTCTTCAATCAATAATAGATAGAAGAGGCGTTCAAGAACATACTATCAAGCTGTTAGTTCTTACGATAAAAGTCTACTTGACAAATTTTCACTTCAAACATTACAACCCGGGATCGATCATATAAACTCGAGCCCTATTTCACCACAACACGCATTATCCTGTTGTAGTGGTGCCTATGGCTATTCATTACGCGGCATGCCCCGCACTCACCACCACCACTAAAACCACAATTTCCGAATCATCCAAGTGGCTTGGTTAGCGCAGTTGGTAGCGCGTCTGCCTTGTATGCAGAAGGTCGAGGGTTCGAGCCCCTCACAGAGCTTTATTTTTCTGACGCGCCGGCCACGTGGATTTGGGCACACGACAATCCACATGCCTTGCCGCCAGTGTTTTTTCTGCACCAGGCTTTCTGCACAGGGCAGAAAAACAAAAAAAAGTTTCTGCACTGCGGTTTTCTCCTGTTACCAGTGTTTCCCCCCCGGACCTTTTCCCCAAATGATGGAAGGGGTCAAGGTTTGTTTCCCCATTTTCACGAAGTCATTTTTCGTCTAAAAATGCCCATAGACGCTTTATTTATGTATTTTTGAGCTTTTTCAAACCTTTCTTTGTTTTTTAGAGCCGTTAATTCATTAAAATTGAGGAAACATTTGAAATTTTTGAGTTTGATCGAAGTCTAATATCTACAAGCAATGTGGAACAAATTTTCCAGCAAGCTATCCAAGAACATAATGACTTTGAATTAAATGAGAAATCAACGGTCAAGTCCTACATGATGACAATTGAGCGTCCAAAAAATATATTAATCTTTCCGGCGCGTAGGGCCGGGAAATTTTTTTTTTTGGGTATTGACACTCTGCGACGCTGGAAAATCAATTTTCCGAACATTTATTTCAAGATCGAATTTTGTGTTCAAAAGTCGTAATTTCTAGAATTTTATCTTTGAAAATATTTTAAAACCAGTAATTTATTCGCAAACTCTCATGAACTTCTCCGAAAAGATATAAGTAAGATGAGTAGAAATTTCCGAAAACTACTTCCATGAAGCTTTTGGATTGATTTTACGTCAAGAAAGGAATAATCGCCTCGAAAAGTTTACAGACTTGCCGTATTGACCTTTCTCAAAAAATGTGTCAAGGAAAAAATGTGAATCTTCATTAAATATCAAGATAAAATTTTGAAGCTTACCAATTAAAACATGAGATTATACGTTTAAGATGATGAAAACTATTAGAGATTAAATGATAAGTGAAGGTAGACATGTTGGAAGCCGCACCTGAGCCAGGAAATAAATAATAGTGCCTATTGGAAATTTTGAGATTATGACCTTCTAAAATGCATCAAAATGCATCTCTTGTGTATCCGATGTGATCAAACACATGACTCAAAAAATTCTGCACCAGTGCAGAAATCACCGAAAAAAATTCTGCACGAAGCCTAAAAAGTCTGCAGTGTGCAGAAAAAACACTGCTAACCGCTTGCGAAAATTAAGAGCTACACGATAAAAACCTTTCGACAAGTTTCAGCATATGTAAATCAAACCCAAGTTCAACATATGTCTCATTTATAGCACATTTTTGCTTCAAATTCTCATTGACATCTCAGGCAATTTTCGACAATTTTTCATACATTTTTTAAACGGCCACATTTTAATTTAGCTTTCAAATGGTTAATATAGCAGTTTTGTGGACTTTTAGTTCCACTGCAACATGCCATGAAATTAAAAAATGAAATTATTACAATTGCAAACTTTTTATGTTTGACCCAATAACGCAGCACTTGGTAGCATAAAATCAAACCTAATATCTCACAACATCTAATGGCCATGCATGTTTTGCACGATAAATATCAGAGATGAACGATAAATATTGCTTGACCAATATCAAACTAAACATAAAAAATTACCAATTTGCTTTAGATTCATTTTGCCATGCTTGTTGTACCTGCAGCTGTGAACATTATTCAAAATGAGGAACTTATAGCATAATCTTGATCAAATTGAAAAATACTGCCTGAAAAGAATATCATGAAGGATACAAAACATGTAAATCAGTTTAAAATAGTCAGAAAAATTAATTTTAAGTAATATTAAAAATTTTTTTAAAAATATTATTAAAAATTTTAAATATTACTTCAAAATTAAAAATATTTTAAAATATAGCCAAAGTGAATTAAAGTTTGTTGCCAGTGTAATGATTCTTACGCTTTGCATGATAGCTGCTCTGCCACTGACTGCACAGTCCTGCAATCTGCTCCAACTGCAGCAGTACTTGTCACAAAAATCCAGGTTTAAAACCATGATATTGATATGAAACGTCGAGTTCACAGGTTTTAGAGGAAATGCACGGCTGCACCTTTTTGTGTCGTCATATTATCTTAAGGTAGAGTGATGCCATCGTTCCGCCTTTTGGTACGGTCACCCTGTGCTGGTTTTTGCACACTGAGTGCTACTGCCCTGCATCTCGGAGTACTCTGCAGTTGGCGGTTGAGTAGCCATTGTCCAATGTATGAAAACTGTTACACCGGCACAAAAATCATTCTGCTTGGATTGCCGCACCTTTTGCATTTCTTTCGCTATTTCTCTTGGATCATTTTTTCGATAATCTTATATTCCGTGGTCAAATTTCTTTAGTAAATATTGATGCTGATTTTCTGCAAATACTTTACCTGAACGTCTTTGATATCTTTCCCTGGTGATTCGTCATCGGGGTACATTTTCGAGAATTACTATAGTACTCCATTGAAGGTTGTAAGTCAAGGCATCAGTTGTGGATTTTCTATTCGGTATTTGTATGTTGCTACGGCTACATCACGTAAGCCATTCGTTGAGGTTGATATATAGATTGCGTGATTCCATATGTTTTTCAAGACACTCAAACGATTTTGTGCAGCCAGCAACAGGACATGAAAAATGATTAATAGATTTAATGAGTACTGTGAATGCGAACTGTCTTTTTCTCGTCTAGTTGCCATGGATGTTGTTTGATGAATTGTTGAAGGCTTTACTGATCGGCTAGATCAGTTAAGAAAAATGCACTTAGCTTTAAATAATAAATAATGGTGTTATATGCTAAAGTTCTCATTTTTAATATTATGTTTACAGCTACAAGTACAATAAGAATGAAAAACTCAAAAGCAAATTGTGATTTTTTTGTGTTCAGTTTGATTAAAGCCAACCATCATTGGTCAAGCAATATTCATCGTTTATCTCTGATTTTTATCGTGAAAATTAATGGCTATTAGACGTTGTGAGATATGAGATTTAACCTAATACTACCGAGTGCTAAATTGTTGTGTCAAACATAAAAAGTTATCAATTATAAAAATGTCGTTTTTACGGTAAGAGCACTATGTAAACGATTTTGACGACAGTACTGATTTGTGTCACTTTTCTATTTGGAAGCATTTTATAGAAAACAGACTATAAGTGCTTATTGGACTTGAAATCAGTGTTAAAGGTTGTACTGTATATCTCCGAACGACGAAAAATTTTTTTTTGACTCATTCCCACTCAAGGTGCTCTATACAGAAATCGATTCTTTAACATTTCTTCATTGTCATTAGCATTGCGTTTTTGATGTTGAATATTTTCTGAAGAAAGTCATGCTTATAAATATCAAGAGTGGAAAGCGAGTACCATTCCACGTTTTTAAAATTTCCTGCTGAACCATATGTGGCACAGGGCAATAAATTTGTGAGCCTTGAAGTGCAAAAACCAGTGAAACATACAATAAACTTATTTTTTCAGGTCATAAGACACCTGAAAACGATGCTACAAGCTGCTTATTCGAAATTTGATTCTTGGCAACAGAAGAAAACCTGATGATTATACGTCTGTGATAGAATATTATTTTTCGAAAAGCTTAGAGTGTCCATTATATTTCTATGATGATTCGTGATATATACGCCTCATAATTACTCATAGTAATAAAAAGCGCCGAAAGTTTTTCATTCATTAGCTCATAAAGAGAGGCATGACCATGCATATGCATGTGTTAATTTAGGTGTACGAGATCGTCTCACGCTCTTTATCTAGCTAGCTGAAACAATATGATGACGTTTGATAAACTATCATGCACCATATATTTGATGCGTTGGCAATTTTCAGTCATGATTTTGTAGTACATACTCATGAAAATGTCAGGATCAGTAGTTTTCAAAACATGATGACTGTAGCCAACTTGATTTGAAACATTTTCACCCTTGGGTACACTGTTTTTTTTCCCAAATCGTGCTTTTTGGGGAAAAAAATTCGGAAAAGGGAAAAAAATTTTGGGCTCTTTCCCCATTTGGGGAAGAAAATTTTGGGGATCGGATAAAGAAAAGATGCATTTAGGTGCATTTTAGAAGGTCATAATCTCAAAATTTTCCGGCGCTTCGCGCCGGCCGCCGAAATCATTATTATGCATTACTTAGCTCAGGCGCGGCTTTTAGCAAGTCTACCTTCATTTATCATATAATCTATAAGTTTTCATCATCTTGAACGTATTATCTCATGTTTTCATTGCTAATCTTCAATATTTTATCATGATATTTAATGAAGATCCGCATTTTTTCCTTTGGAGAAAGATCAATACGTCAAGTCTCTAAGCTTTTTGATGCAATTATTTCTTTTCTAACGTGAAATCAATTCAAACGCTTCATAGAAATATCTTTCGGAAATTTACACTCTGCTTAACTCATATATTTTCGACCAAGTATGAGAGTTTACAAATAAATTATATACTGGTTTTAAAATTTTTCAAGTAAAATTCTGGAAATTACGACTTTTGAACACAAAATTCAAATCTAATTCTTGAAATAAATGTTTGGAAAATTGATTTTTCAGCGTCGCAGAATATCAATACCCAAAAAATTTTTTCGGCGCTTCGCGCCGGAAAGATTAATATTCCTTTTGGGTTCTCACTTGTCGTCTTAGAGGACTTGACCATCGATTTCTCATGTAATTCAAAATCGTTATGCTTTTGGATAGTTTGCTTGAAAGTTTGTTCCAATGCTTGTAAATTAGAATTGAAACTCGAAAATTTCAATTTTTTCCTCTATATTTATGAATTAACGGGTCTGAAAACACCAGAAGGCTTGAAAAGACTCAAAAACACCTAAATAAAGGGTCTGTGAGCATTTTTAAGCGAAAAAAACGACTTCGGGAAAATGGGGAAAAATATTTTGACCCCTTTCCCCATTTGGGGAAAAGGCCCGGGGGAAAAAAACAGTGCCTGGGTATCGCACGCGCAGTGTTTTTTTTGTGCCAAAACATGGTTTTTGGCACAAAAAAATTTGTAATGGTACAAAAAATTTTGAGCGTTTGTGCCCATTGGCACAAATTTTTCTGCTGGCCGAGGCCTAAATTTCCATGATTTTTAGTCATTTCAAGGGCTGAAAACGCAAAATTTTCTTATATTCGCTACTTTCCTTTGTCTCGAACGCGAGCGGATTCTATTCGAATAATTTTATTTGTATTATCGTAACAGACTTTGAGATCGTGAATGACATTACAATAGAAATTGTTAACTTTTCTTCCTCTGTTAATTCAGTTGGATTGAGAACCGAAACTCATATTTTTGGTGATTGATTCAAACAAAAAAATTGAAATTTTTGGCCAAAATTTTTAAAAAACCACCAACCAAAAATCTCCGCGAAGCTACTTTCTACTTTTATCAGGAGAAAACAATTATAGACATACAAGACGTCTTTTATATAGTTGTCAGGAAGGAGGCCGAAATGTAAAGGAAAACTTCATGACAAAAAGTCTATAAAAATATCTGAATTTTCGCAGCATTCAATTTCTTTTCGGATCATAGAAACCGTTTGTTGATCAGTTTTTCTTATCTCGTTGACGTGGTTAGTGCCGCCTTATGCATGATGTTTCAAATTATTAAAGGCCAATCCTGTCTGCAAAAATCGGACTTCTTTATTAGCAATAATTTTGGGTCCACCCGTCGTAAAAATGACTACAAACTCAAAACAGGTAAAGCTAAAACAATTATTAGATTATATAATTTTTCCAACAGGTACATTAATATATGGAATGAACTTTCAGCTGAAGTTCTTAGTTCTTCCAATTTACACACATTCAAAACGAAAATCTCTAAGATTGAATTTTCTGATTATCTCGGGGGAGCGCGTTAGCCTGTTACAAATATGTAACCTGCGCTTCCTATTACCGTCATTAACTTGTTTACTGTAGCGCATATTTTCGCTGCGATATTGTATTTATCGTTTGGAAGTAGCCGTCGATTGAGTTTTCTAAACTTTTCTTCGTTTTCTTATTTCATTTTAATCGTTTGTTCTCGCGTTTTAACCTTTTTTTCTTTTCTTGTGTTATATTTCGCCTGACAGGTAATAAATCTTCTTCATTCATTCATTCAAAATAAAGCAGGCACGATTTTTATGCAAATGAATGCGGTGAAAGTATCCTTAGTTAGTTTTTATCAAGCTTGAAAGAAAGAAAGAAAATAAATTTATTAAATGCACAGAAATACAAGAGTAAATATGAATAAGACAGAAAAGCTCATGGACATGACAAAAGCACGTGCGAATTGAGCTTTAAAAAATGACTCAATTTAGATCGAAAACATGGCCAGTGTTTTTTTTGTGCCAAAACATGGTTTTTGGCACAAAAAAATTTGGAATGGCACAAAAAAGTTTGAGCGTTTGTGCCAATTGGCACAAAATTTTTGGCTGGTCAGACATTAATTTTCCTTGATTTTTAGACGTTTTGGGGCTGAAAACGCAAAAAATTTTCGGCAGTGGCCAAACAGCCGCACGACTGTTTATCCAAAACTTGTGTTTATGGATAAACAGCCGCGCGGCTGCGACGGGTATAGTTGGCACCTGTGTAGTTTAGGAGGCTTACGGAAGTTTTTACCAAAATTTTCCCAAATTTGCATATTTCCGTCTAAAATGATGATGCTGATCAGGGTTGGCAAAAACCAAACTTTTGAAATTTCGACTTTTTGGTTTTTTGGTTTTTTATGTTTTTTTTGGTTTTTCTATGGTTTTTAGTGGTTTTTTTCTGGTTTAATTCTTTAGAATGTTTGGTACATCAAATTAACTATGTAAAAAACTGCTGCAAGCTCCCTGTATCATCTAAGACTAATTAGGGAGCCGAAAAAATGGCAGCTAGAAGTATTAATCTTATCAGAAGTGTCATTATTTTATGCTTATAGGAAATCCCTATTTAGCAATAGAAATACAGTAATAGTGGGCACATAAGAAAGGAACCATTAGTGAAGAACATAAGAAAAGTAAAAATGGAACAGAGCATGCGATATGTAAAGGGCAAATTCAAGCAAAAGAAGAAATATTACAAATAAAGAGAAATATACAATACACAATGTAAGTAATCAAAACTCGAAAGAAATCAACTACAGAATTGTATCAATGCATCACATATATACATATGCACAGAAAAGTTGAAACGACACTGCCGTTTTCGATAAGAGGGTTTTAAATTGATAGATTATTACATATGTTATTAATATTACAAACTGCAGTTGAAGGTCACACATAGACATTTAAGATGTTTCCAAATTTTTGCTTTTCAAACCTGTCTACGAGCTATAACTACAGCAAGTGGGTCTTTATACTATTCTCGCTTGCATGATAAATACATATTTTTGTACGATTTTTTCTACTTAGTAGCGACGTCAAGTCCCATGAAAATGAACCACTCAAAAGCTCCTCTCTTTGTTAACCTACAATATGCTTAACTGATCTGTATAAAATTTTATTATTGTTGTCTCATTTATATTTTGAAATTTCGAGCTAAGAAAATTAAAAAGCTTACCGTAACAATAAATTCAGTTATTAAACTCGATCATGTTTTATAACATTTTGATGATGATATGGATCAATGGATGTCACCCCCGTATGGTCGGAGTACACTCCACAAAAAATTTAGTGTCTACTTTTTTGTGAGCAAATTATAGCAAAGTTGACTCATGTACTAAATGTGTGGTTGCAAGATGGATACAAAGGATATCGATTGATTTATATTACATCTTTTGAGTACGAAATGTATCATAAAAAATATGACTTTTTTCTACTTTGTAGTGAGGTCAATTCAACTCAATTAATAGTTTTGTTGATTTAGATAGACACCAATACATGCCTAGAAGATCGACTAATGTGAAAAAACACTTTCCCAATGATTTTGGAAAAAAACCAAAAAACCAGAGATTTTCCAATTTTTTGGTTTTTTCAAAAAACCAAAAAAAAAAACCAAAAAACCAAAGCCTTGCCAACCCTGATGCTGATTATGAATATGTCAATAGTTTTCCATAAAATCAAATATTTTGACCGAAAACAGGGTGTCCTATGACAAATTTTTTTTTCCAAATCTAAATATATTTATAATAATGATAATAATATTTTATTCGATAGTTTTTTTGTGTGATTTTTTTGTGATCATGTTACGGGTAAATCGATGATGCTGATCACGAAATGCCAGTAGGTTTCCATTCTATCTATTATATTGACCATGTAATTTGCATTTTTATCAACCTGTAGCTTATTGTGTATGTGTAGCATATCTTCCCAAATTTGCATTTCTTACGAATTATGACAAAATCGGCTTTTTCCTTGGAATTTGGTAAGTCGATGAAACTTGAATGATATCACACAATAGAACAACAGAAGCGACCATATAATACCCACTGCACTCACTCGGAGTGAATTATTGACTAATACTGTAAATGTATAAAGTTTGAACTGATGTTTTTTACAAATACTACAGGTTTATAAAAATGCAAACCTCCCAGCAAATATTTTAGCACGGTAAGCTACTGACATATTCGTGATCAGCATCATCAGTTAACTCGTATAGCCCAATTCAGAAGCACAGTCGCCGATTGTGTGCATCAAAAATCTTCTTAGGATTTTTTCACTTCTGAATCGAGCTTTCTGCAAATTGCCTATGCATTCCATAGAGTCGCCGAATGTCGCCGACAAAAATCTTGGGATTTTTTATTTCTGAAGGCTTAACATAATCACAAATATGCAATTTAGAAAAAAATTTCATAGGACACCCCTTTTTCCAGTCAAGATATTTGATATTATGGAAAACTATTGACATATTCGTTATCAGCATCATCATTTTAGTCGGAAATGTAAAAATGTGGAAAAATTTTGGAAAAAAATCAGTCTTATACGTATACCCCCTAACAAAGCTGTAAGACCGCGGACCAGTTGGAGGGGGGGGGGTAGAAAAGAGTCGAAATTTTCCCCAAAAAAGCCAAAAAACATATACACTTTTTTGAAAATTTTTTCAATTTTTTCCAAACTGGGGGGGGGGGGTTGGGTGATGTTGGGTACATGGTTCGCCAAGCTGGGTCGTCGTTTACTATTTACTCGCAGTTTTTTCTTGTCTCACTGACATGGTTAGCTAAAAAATAGGTAGGGCATGATTCTTACAAAAAATTAGTGCGTTGAACGTTAACTCTTTATCAAACTATTGGCATATAACTTTTCCGCAGTTTTCAGTGTGTTTCTAGTAAAAAAAAATTTTGTGCCAATTTTTTTTAGCCTTTTCTGCCAATTGGCACAAATGTCTGTGCAAAAAAAACGCTGGTATCGCGCCAGGACTCTTGTTTCGTAGACACGACTTTCAGCAGAACTCATACCTGTAATTGCGTGGGCGGTTGATCAACCCTATATCCACCCCCCCCCCAAACTTGGAAAAATTAGAAGAAATTGGCTAAAAGGTGCCTTTTTATGGCATTTTCTGAGAAAATTTTTGGCTTTTTCGACCCCCCCCCCCCCGCAAAAAAAAAATTTCGGTTTCATACCTGTAGTAGGTAATTGTTTGGCATGTTGGGGGGACCCCCACCCCCAACTTGGTCGAACTTTATACCCAAATGTTGGGACCCCCGCCCCCAAGTTGGTCAACTCTGTACCCAACCACCGTTTTTTTCCTCGAAGATTTTTTCCACACCGGACCCAAATTTTTTTTCTTCTCATTTTCCAAAAATTTTTCACATTTTTAAAAACGCTTATAATGTGTCTACGGATGCTTTTGTATGCATTTTAGGAGCATACCCAAGAATTTTGTTGTATTTGTAGTCAGAAACCTGCAAAAATGAGGACAAAAATTGAGAAAATTCTGGTTATTTTAGTCAAAATGAGCTCATGAAGAATATATTGGTGTTCAATAGGAGCGGATAAAGCAAGTTAACGATAGAGTTCTCATGAATTTATCTGCTATCAACATTTCTGTGATTCCGATTAGAATCATCTAATTTTATTTAGTTCTTGGTCCAGCGCGGAGCGCCGGAAAAATTTTTTGATTTTCACTTTTTAAAACGCTGGAAAATGAACCTTCATAACGTTGGGAAATAAATTAAAATCAGACCGATGAAGTGTAATTTGCTTCCCATTCCGGCGCGAAGCGCCGAAAAAATTTTCGGGTTTTTTATTCTAAAACGCTGAAAAATAAATCTCTCCAACAGATAATTTGAGAACAAATGTTTTAAAATCGCGTTCTAGAGTAATGTCTTCAATTTCCACCTTCAATAAACGCAAAAGTTCAGATTGCAAACGTTTAAAAAATTCCAAGCATCGAGAGAAAAATTGAGAATTGATAAAAAATCTCTATTCTCGGCGACATAATTGACTTAACGATTAGAAAATGAAACGAGCTAAGTTGTTTGATAGAAACTGTTGAGCATTAATTAGTAAGTCGAAGTATAGATATGCTAACGGCCGCGACTGGCGACTGATAGAAAATAGTTATTATTATACCCATTTTGGGATTTTGACCTTTTCAAATCCACCAAAACGCATCCTTTCGGTTTTGAATTCCCCAAATTTTTTCGACCCTGAGAACCATACCCAAAATTTTTTTCCTCAAAAGGCGCCATTTGAGGAAAAGAAAACGGTGGCTGGGACCCCCCACCCTAAAATTTTGGATTTACCTTCCCCCTAACTGATCGGGCCTCTTACAGGTATGCCTGTAAATGGGGGGGGGACCCCCAACTTGGCCAACCATATACCCAACCCCACAGACTTGAAAAAATTGGAAAAAAGTGCCTTTTCTGTGAAATTTTGCGGATGATGCAAAAATTTTTAATGATGCATGCAATACAGTATTAATCCAGGAAGATTTAAACAGCTTCTAAAAATGGTCTAAGGAATGGCAACTTAGTATGTCATTGTCTAAATGTGCAGTTTTACATTTGGGGAAAAATAATCCATCCAATCAGTACAAAATTGGTGAATGCGATCTTGATGCTGTCACTGAAATGAAAGATGTTGGCGTTTATGTTGATGAAAAACTCAGTTTTGTTCCGCACAGTGATTACATGATCAAGAAGGCTTCTAGGGTATCAAATCTAATTTTTAAATGTTTCAAGTCAAATATAAATGAATTAAAAATCAGGGCATTCAAAACTTATGTTCGCTCAATCCTTGAATATGGTAGTCCTATTTGGAACCCTTATCTTATGGGTGAAATACAAAGGATAGAGAAGGTTCAGAGGTGGTTCACAAAACGATTATATGGCTTTGACTCTAGGAATTATCAAGAATGATTCGAGTCCGCCAGTGTGCATTCTATTGAATTTAAGAGACCTATAACTGATTTATGCTGTGTTTATTCTATAATCTGTAACGGCGTTTTGGACTCAAATAATTTTTTTGTATACAGTACTTTTAATTATCGTATTAACAACCCGTATAAATTATATAAGTCAAAATTTCGTACGCGATTACTCAAAAAACGATTTTTGTAATAGATATATTGATACGTGGAATATTTTACCTAGTCATGTTACATCCACTGTTAATGTTAATATATTTAAAAAACGATGTATCGAATTTTTTTATTTTTCTCCGTATTCTTTTCTGAATTTATTTTCCTAATGACGAATAAATCTGTCTAATCTAATCTAATTGAGATGTGCTGTCTTGCGTTTTAGAATTAAAAATTTCGAAAATTTTCCCGGCGCTTCGCCCGCAATGACGAACAAATTACGTTCTCTTTGATTGTAATTTTTTTCTCAACGTTCTAAAGGTTCATTTTTGGCGTTTCAGAGAGTGAAAGTCCGAAAATTTTTCCGGCGCCCCACCGCAGACTAAGAAATAAGTACAATTCTCTAATTGGAATCACAAAAATGTTGATAACAGACGAATTCATAAGAATTAGTGGTAGGTCGGTGAGGTCTTTTCAATAATTCAGATAATTTACGTAACTGTCTAGAAATTAATTTTCGTGGAGCATTAAAAATCCAAAGTTGATGCGCAAATAGTAAATATTATCAATTTATCATTTTTTCAGGTGTAAAAGTTCTGTTGTAAATGAAAAAATATTTGATTTTTGTATTTTTCTTCGTAGAATTTCTATTGTAAAATATGTGTCGTTTGTGTGTCACCGAGTCCTGACCATCTCTTACATATACCCTTAATTGTCTGAAATAAAAAAAACGGTCTCAATTCTTGTGTTGCTGGATGAATTTTTGGATTTGTTCATAAATTTACATGATGTTCTGCAAAAATTGTTTATAAAGTCACTATTTCAGATCATTATAGATCATTAATTTAATACTATTATGTATTACTTTGGATGTCATATAAATTGATAATCAGCGCTTCTTGACATTTCAGAATTTGGTAGAGCTTATATTATTTTGGATGTTAAAATGTGGAAAACGATCACAAGTGCTTTCACGGACACTACCGCCAACGTAAGTTTATGAAAAGTAACTGATTATATATTTCACGTTTTTCAGCCATTTTCCTCAATGCATATGTTTTGTTCATTTTCTCTTTTACTAGGATTACAACACGGGCACTTTCAACCTGTCGTCGACAGAGTCTACGTCAGCTTCTCCCGTTACTCTGAGCGAAATTGTCGGTTTGCTGCAGGAACATCTAGCGAATAACCGCGTTAAAGAAGCTTACGATTATCTGAAAAATTTTGAAAACGCGCCTCTCGCAGACCAACTAAAAAATGCTTCGGCCGCTAAAATTTGCAAGAACGTTCTCGATGTAAGTTAGTATTATTCGTTTTCGGGAAGCTATATCCAACTCAAGCTTCTTAACCACTCACGGTTCTAACTGAACTTTTCGAAGTTTATTCTGAACGAAAAAATGGTAACTTATCTTTCAATTGCCTTGATTATCTTTTCAGTTATATAAGCAAAAGTTCCCCATGGATGTAAGCGACGTTTATTACGAAAAATACTTTTCCGTCATTTCGTCCGTGACATCGATTCACTTGAAGTTCAAAAATTTCGACGAAATTGAAGAGTCTCTATTACAGTACAATTTAATTCTATGCTTGCTAATTTTTTCACGTGTACTTAATCATAAACTTGATATTTCCAGATTTGATGCATCCTTACACAGTGCCTTCGCCTTGAAAGTCAGCAAAAAATTATGGGCGCCTTACTTGACTCATATTGTCAACGATTTTCTGTCGTTATGCGCCGATTTTTTACTTTTGAAATTGAAAAAAGTAAATAGCCTGATATTGGTTGGCAAATTTGTTTGTGATGTGTAATTTTACGATGAACGTTTCGCTTGATGTTTACTCCATGTTTTAGGGCAAAATTTCAGACTGGAGGCGCATTTGTCGATTGTCGGCATTTTGTTATTGTCAAATTCTGAAAACTAGCGATCGACCAAGTCTAGTTTGGTGGCGATTGCGATCATCGTTCAATCTTATCCAAGCAAATCATATGCTATCCATGATAAAACATTATTTTGACGAAGAAAGTACCTGGTCGAAAATTTACGATTCGTTCCAAATTTCTCAGGTGAGATTCTAAAATTTTTAGGGACATTGAAAATCGACATCGAAAAAATGTCGAATTCAGAAAGCTACATTTTCTCTGAGTTTTACGCTTGATTTTTAATTTATGTAGATATGCAAAGATTTGTATACCGGTTTATTCTCAACGATGCTCTCTCCGCAAAATGTCAATTACAAATCGTACGTGAAAGATAAGTTGAAACCTCTCGATCAGTCTATCGACGCTCAGGCTGTACTGTTGAAAGATGAAGTAGAGAATGAGCTCTATAATGGTATTTTTTTGGCTTTGCACAATTTTCGATCTAATCTCTGTTTTTCTCATTAAGAAATTCTCTGCACAAATACCAGTTGTTCGATTGATCGCATTGTCTGGTTGTTAACAAATTCTTGGAATCCGGAAAAAAATGTTTGCTCGAAAGATGGTAAATTTCCTTTGTTTCGTGGTGTGATATTATATTATCACCGACCTTCGGCTTTTTTACAATAGATAACGTCGAACTAGTGGACAAATCCTTGAATTTTTCACCGCAAAATTTGTCGTCTTCGTCGCCAGCTGTCAATGATCTCAGTCAACTTGATCTTAAAGTACGGAATATTGATATTCGAAACATTTTTCAGAGTACAAATAGTGAATTTTCCCATCTCAGGTTTTCCTCCACTTATCCGCTCATTGCGCTGACTCTCGCAACCAAAGAATTGGTTCAAAATTGAAAAGATACCCGTTCAACATAACGGATTTCACGGTTACAGAGTGGCAAAAAAAGTTTTGGTTTTCGTGCGCCAGATTGTTGAAAGAAGGCGGAAAGTAAAAAAAATTATTTACGTTTTTGAAACTTTATCGTTGTCCCGTCCTCAGAAAAATTTAAACCAATTTGATAGCATATTATCACATTTTAGCATTTTGAGAAAACATTTTTATATTTTATTCTACTATTTCAGCAGCGAAGTGCGCTGCGCAGTTGCCGAGGGACTGAACTTTTTGCGCTTGAAAAATCGTAATTATCCACCGATTCAGCTGATTTACAGCACAGCTGTATTTTTGAATCA
The DNA here is from genome assembly GCA_963922205.1 of Romanomermis culicivorax. Taxonomy (NCBI): domain Eukaryota; kingdom Metazoa; phylum Nematoda; class Enoplea; order Mermithida; family Mermithidae; genus Romanomermis; species Romanomermis culicivorax. The sequence continues at coordinate 206,973 of CAWUHX010000113.1, read as the reverse complement.
CATAGTAAGGAGAAAGTAGATAATAAAAATGTCAAGTCTTAGCCGTCGATGTTTCACTCATTTTAGGCTATTAAATATAAAAAGCAAGTAGTTTCCAAATTTATTGTGGCGATCAGTGATTACGGCAATGTATACTGGTCGCTTTTAGAGAAAATTTTATCGGAGTAAGAATTAATGCAAAAAAATTTTCAAATAATATTTGTTTCTCTACATCATTTTTCCACAGCAAATTGCAAATAGTTGCCAAGCCTGATTCACCGTTCTACGTTAATATGACGTCGTTTTCTCAAGCTGAAAAAAACGAAATGTTGGACATTTGTCGCTATTATATCGCTGTAAATAGAATTTTACACGGCGAGCACGAAAAAGCTATTGAAATATTGAAAATATTGCCATTCGACAAGGCTTTCTGCGCTCAAGCTGGGGTAAAAATATCTCAAAGTTGGGTATATTGCTTGTTACTGTAATATTAAAGAAATTTGTTTAAAAAATTGGAAGAAAACATTCTCCGGTAGTAATGTAAGGGAAAAGTAGGCCCATCCTTATTCGAAATTTCTCTAAAATTCCAGATTTACAAGAGAATGGCGGATAATATCACAATCGAGGGTTCCAAAGGCGACGAACAAACTTCGACTAAAAAACGAGCATTGTTATCAAAAGCACAACAGTGCTTGCATTCTGCTCGTTGCGCTGCTGTTTTCGACGAATTGATTGTAAATTTTGCAACTTTTATTTTAGAATCAAGTGAACCTGTTGTTTGTCAACTTTCAAATTTTCGCCTATTTTTAGCCGGCGTCCAACTTTTGCGATGAAATTTTCATCGACTTAGCCGCCGAAAATTTCGACGATCAATCATTTTTAGTAAACGAATCTTGTTCATCGTTCCATAATAATTTAGCCGATTTTTCGGCGTCGTCCGCAACCGATGTTCGATATTCGACGACGCCCGTTCGATATCGTACTCCGCCATCGAATAGGCCACCGTCGGAAAGTTTCGGCACGCCGAAGACGGCCATTTTCGAAGGCGAAAAATGCGAAGCAACGCCTGTTATGGTGAGGAGTTTTGAATGTAAATATCGCCAATTTGCTGCATTTGTTCTTTGGACGATTTTTGAACAATGCAAAATTCATGTAGGATTTGGCATTCTTGTCTGAAACGAATAACTTGGATTTTTGCTTATTCAGCGATTACTTTGGAACAAATTCTTTCTGTTCAGAAATTTTGCTATTTGCACGCTAGATTTTTTATTCGAAAATTGTTATTATGTTTTTTCTTCATTTTTATTGTCGTCATGGCAGCATCTCTGCAAAGTGAACTTTAGAATATCGAAGAAATCGACAAAGTGTGTTTATAACTTCAATCTGTCCTCTTTTCGAATCCTTGAGGCTTCCAAAGACTTGTTATAATCTCCGCAAACATTTTTTGTAATGCTCATTTGGTTGTGGCCGACATGAAACCATTTATATATAAATCTGAAAATGAAGTGTGGCTTTTGTAATGGTGTTGATTCTTTCAATTCATATTTTTGTGTACATATACATTTACAGTGTGCACGTGGTTTACTTCACTAAGATTCTCCATGTCTATAGCTATTCTAGTCATTTTTGCATTTATCTTGCTCAATGTTTCGCTTATATATGCGAATAAATTTATTCAACCGATTGAATATACTGGTTTTTCTGAATTTCGATTTAATACGTTTCAGGAAATATTTCACTTTTTGAATTTCATTCTACTTTTAACCAAATAACACTATTTTTTAGTTTATTTAGGTATCATTTTCGGAAAACGTTTATTTTTACATTGAAAAATGAGTCTATCCAATTGGAATGCATCGAAGGTGAGTAAAACCACGTGCACATGTTGGTGTAAGTAAAACTTTTTCTTGAAGTTTATTATTCCAGGGCCTGGTTTCTCGACCATTTAAACACTTTTAGTTTAGTAAAAAAAATCTCGGTGGATCCAACTTAGTCGTATAAACTATAAGTAAAATGTGTCCAAGTCCGGCATTTTTTGTGTCTTCCCAGCATGTAAATATTGTATGAGAAACCGCATTATCAGTTTTATCCTATAAGTCAGATGTGACTAGTTGAACGAATAACCGAGAAACCGGACCTTGGAATTGGATCGTGTACATAAGGCTTTTGTGAGTATAGCTAATTTTTGATCTTTCCTACCACGAAAAATTTGGGCAAAATTCTTATCTTCATGAGTCGAATCTTCCTCGCCGTTCAGAATTCAACGGCTGCGCCGTTTTTATCGGAAATCGGTCAAACGATCGACTCAACTGTTCGTTCGTTAACCAACAGCAACGATTCGATGGTCAAAAGCGTCCTGGAACAAAACAAAGTATTGAATGATACGATTAAAACGATAACGGATCAAATGCGCGAAATGGCCTTGGTTAATAAACATTTGGCGGAAACTATAACGGACGTTACGGCGACAAATAAGAAAATGATCGAAGAATTGAATTCTATAAGGGTTAGTTAAAAGTTATAATTTTTATAATTTTCAATGCGATAATGGTTTGAAATTCCAAAAAAGGTTGGAAAATAGGGATGACACGGATATCCGTATCCCATCTCCGAAATTTTCTCGATTCAGATCCTATAAGCAAATTTTCTGGACCCATATTCAATGCTGTCAAAGATTGCGGTCTATGTAGTCATAATGAGAACTTTATTCACTTGGGTCGGCATTACCAATAATGATTGACCGAGCCAAATCCGATTTTTTCAGCAAAAAACTCTTAAAAATGGTTCGAAAAATTGTGATTTTTGCCAAAAAACTGTAAAAAATGTATGCATGGCACGAAGCGTCAAGAATGAAGAAAATTGACTTTTTTGACCATTTTTTCCTCAAAAATGATTATTTTTCATCGATAACTTTCCGACCAAAAGTAGGGGGCTCCCTACGACTACCATATCGCTAGCCATGTGATTCTTGTGGGGGATCACCTTATAGTGATCACCCATATGGTCGATAATTTCTGGGATTAGTTCCAATCGCACTTTTTACACGACGATTATACTCGACGAACAGTAATTTTTTAACTGCATCGCCCTTCAGACGATTCCTCGTATGACCGTAAATGTGGACACTGATAAGTTTTTGTTTGTAAGAAAGTATAGGTTACGTCGTATAGGTCTTGATTGGTTATGAACTTTACAAATATAATCTATACGATTTGAATGAAATAGTAGTCCTAAGCAGTATTTTTTATGCGCTGTGCACTATTTTTTGACCGGGAAGAAAAATTTCTTGGCATTTTCTGAACATAGCTGGAATTTTTGATTTATTAGCTCTCGTGTTTGTACTGGTTAATTTTCCTGCCTTGAAATTGAAATCCACAATTTTCTAGTGCTATGCGCGCTGAATTGATAATGATAACATAATTTGCATTTTTTCCGTTACAGTTTCGGCCGATAGATTCACATATCTAATTGGCATTATCGAATATGAATACTCTGCCTGGCATACTTCTTGACGATTTTCAATCTCGTAATTTTCACGTTCTTGAAATAAATGCTGTAATTTTTATGGTTTTGCGAAATTATATTTATTTCGAATAGAAAAAAATTGTCCAGTGCGGAATTTCTTTGGTAATTTCTGCTCGGCGCAAAAAGTCAGGTCTAAAAATTTTGAGCTCTTCCTTCCATTTTATTCGCATAGAAATATGAATTGGTGCAACCTGATTTTGAATAATTAAGTACTACACGATTATTCATTCACATCCATACTACATGTAATTGGGGTGGGTGGAAAGTGCTATAAGAACCCCTCTCCCCAGAAATCTTCGGCCATATGGCTAGCCATTTGGCAACCCTTCAAATTTTCCAATCCTATGGCTAGCCATATAGTAGTCATAAGGACCCCCTTCCTTTTGGTCGGAAAAATACTGGAAAATGTCAATTTTTGAACAAAAAATGATCAGAAACGTCAATTTTCTCGGCACTTCGCGCCATGAATACATTTTTCACAGTTTTTTAAAAACAAAAACTACTATTTTTTGAACCGTTTTTTGGACTTTCTTGGTGAAAAAATCGAGTTTTATTTCCTTCAGAGACCCCTCTCCCTAAAATTCTGACAATTGCTGACCCCCGGCCCCAAAAAAGTCGCCCGACCCCCCCCCCCCAGACTTCGGGGCCCCGTTACATCTATGTTCACATGATATACAACATAATGCGATCCGGATCCGACGACTGCAGTTTTATGGATCCGGATCTCATAATGCAATTTTTCAGGATATGGACTCAAATCCAATGTAGCGAAAAAATCCATCCTATCTCTATTAAATAATTAAATTCGTCAATAACGAAGTTTTATCCGTAATACTTTCTATAAACGTGTTTTATCAGCTTCTTTCCTCATTTTTATAGAAGGAAAATAGCGAAAATATAAAAGAAATAAAATCCGAATTGGAAGCTGTTCGAGAAACACCATCCATGCGAGGAGCACCTCGCGATTTCGTCGACGCTACGGCGACGATTTACGCCGGCGGGCAACCTTACTACCAACATCAAACGATGCAAAATCAATCGTTCCCCTCGTTGCCGCCGCATCAACAACAACAGCAACAAATGTTTTATCAGCCATCGCATCAGCAGCAACAAACGTTCACGAGGGCGCAACAGCAAAGTTCCGTTTATACGAACGTTCCGGCCTCGACGTCGACGATGCCGTTCGATCAACAACAAAATTTAGAATTCGCTTCGTATTTGTATTTGGCGGCTCAGCAACAAAGGCAACAGGTAAAAATGAGCGAAAATGAGAACTTTTTTTCACAAAGTATTCGGAAATATCGTGTGGTAGATGACAGGGAAAAAATCTATTACAAATTATGGAAAAAAATGTTTTTACAAAAACATTCATCGCAAGAATTTTCCAGAGAGAAGAGTCCACGGACTTTTCATCGAGAGGAGTGGGGTGGGTAGGCAAAAAACAAAAAAAGCTACGCAAGCATATTTTTTATTCAAAATATGCATAAAAATCAAAAAGATTACCTTCGAAAAGGTTCAAGGGGGTGTTGGACGATTTATTCGGGCTAAGGGATTTGTCGGTATCAGAGATTCACAAGGGCAGATTTTTCAGGTAGGGTTAAAGTTGAACATTTTCGGCGGTAGTGTGGCTAAATGTCCACTAAACACTTCATTTTGTCTAAAAATTAGGCACACAGCGATCAATTTTTAGAACTTTAGATAAGGATAATACCCCCTCATACCTTCCCTATGGGGTTGTCTGGTCGGTATGTGAGGAGGCTTTACCCCTACCCCCTATATGCATGTATGATTTTGTCAAGCTTTATTGCCGCAAAAAATTTTGTGATTAAAGTTGGAAATTTTCTTGCTTCTTTCTTTGATTTTTCATATGGGAAAAGCTTTCACAAAAGATCACCATAATAGATTTACCAAGTTCTGGTGTTTCGTAAAATTGTTTTTTAGGGAATCCTTTTCTCTTCAATCAAAAAGTCGATCGGATACATACATGTAACGGAGCCTGAGGTCTGGGGGAGGAAGATTTGGTGACTTTTTTGGGGCCAGGGGTCAGTAATTCCCAAAATTTTGGGGGGAGGGGTCCTCAAGGAAAAAAATTTGATTTTTTCAGGAAAAAAGTCCGAAAAATAGTTCAAAAAATAGTAATTTTTCCCTAAAAAGACCGAAAAAATGTATTCATGGCGCGAAGCGCCAAGAAAATTCACATTTTTTAAAATTTTTCGTTCAAAAATTGACATTTTTAATCAAAAAATTGACATTTTTCAGTATTTTTCCAACCAAAAGTATGGGGTCCCTACGGCTACCATATGGCTAGCCATTGGATTGGAAAATCCTGGGGGGGGTCTCATAGCACTTCCCCCGGATATGATGAGAAATCGATTTTTTTCACTGAATTCCGTGCCAAAAAGACTTTGGATAGCTGCTATAGTTATGAAATTTTCTGCTCATTTTGACTATTTCGTTTTTCCGCTTTCATTTTTCTCGTTCCGTGGAACTCTTTCTTTCCAGTGAAAAGTCGATCAAAAATGACAAAAATTAGTCAAAAGACATTGTATGACTAAAGTTATAAATTTTTCTGTTCATTTTGTACCTTTTCTTTTTTCACTTTTTTTTCTTTTATTGCTTTTTCGCCCTTATTTTTTACAAGGAAAAAGTCAATGATAAATTATAACACATTAACGCTTTGCTAAGTTTCTGTCCACAAAATATTTTTTGTGACTATTATAGTTACTTTTCTTTAGTCTTTTCAAAAAAACTTCTTTCTTAGGAGCTTTTACAAAAAGCTCATCAGCAAGCATCTCAAACGCCCGCTCATGTAACTCCTACAGTCGCTTCGCATTCGCAAGCGCCAACGTCGACCGAGGACGTTTCCGCCACTTTTACTGTACCGTCGGGAGCTCACCAGCAACAGCAATCCGCTCCTGCAACGGTTTTCCAGCAGCAAGTGAAACCCAAAACGCCGACGACTACCGCCCCGTCGCCTAACAAATCTATTTTTGGTCAATCGAGTAGAATAATCGTTTTTTATGCGTCGTTTTCCCACATCTTTTTTAACGTATATAATTTTTTTAGCTCTTCAATCGCAACCGATTGGAAAATCTAGCGGAACCAAAATCGCTCCGGCTGCTCCGACGTTCGCCGACATAGCCGCCAAACCGGCCGCGCCGGCAACGACGCCGAAAACGACGGCGCCAAGTTTATTTTCGGGATTTTCGTTTGCTAAAGCACAAAGTGAACATTTATTGTTTGATTTTCTCAACTTAATTTTCTCTTAATTACATTGAATAAATTTTTCAATATTTCTGCAATTTTCAAAACTTCTCAAGTTCAGCAGTCGATTCAAAGCAAGATTAAAATCTTGAGTTAATTCTTGAAATTTATGGAATTTGAAACTTTATCTTTTGCAGATTGCTGTTTTTTGGCATTTTGAATGATTTTTTAATTTCGGAATGCCGGAAGCTTTTTAAATGACAATTTTTTAAACAAATATGCTTAAAGTCATGCCTCTAAATTGTAATGTCCTTTATGAGCTCCAAAAAGTTTCTACGGGTTTTTGGTGGGAAATACACGAGCGTCATCCAGTAATTCAAATTAGGAATTTTTACCATTATTTGTAGTAAGTTTTTTCGGCGTAGGAATTTCTGAATTTTTTCATGCAGCGCTCAAAAAGTCACCTTACCTTTTGTATACAAAATTGGATAGTTTTGAAAAGCATCCAAAATTCTACTGAAGTTAGACAGAATATTCAATTTCATTCTTTTTGTTAAAGTTTTGGTAAAAGAAAACGATTCTGTGAGGTGAATGCAGTGACTCAGCTGACAATTTTCCGACGAATAATAATATACAAGCTCTGAATATGGTTTATTTACTTTTTGCAATATTTAGTCTTACTTTTGTGCGTACCTGTAAGAGGTCCGACCAGTTGGATGTCAACCCAAAATTCTGCGAATAAAGGCCCAAAAACACATTTTTTCAATTTTTCTCCAGCAGGGAGACATTTTTTGGGTGGGGGATATCGGAAGCGGGGGAGCCCTCCCCCAACTACAGGTTATGCTTTTGTGAGCGTTTAAATAGATTGTAAATTTCTATCTATAATGAAATGTGAATCTTTTAAAGTATGACGTTTCTGAAGTTTATTTTTTCTTTCGATTTATATATGAGTTGTGAATACTGGAAACTATATTTCAATCAATGAACAACATTTTCTGTTGAAATAATTTGTTGAAATTCTATTTTTTACTCTATTCATGCTGTAGCATTGATTTTTCTCTTGAATTATAGCTACCGCCGCACCGACCACTACGACCGTCGCTGTTACTCCGACGCCGACGCCCGCCGTCGCCAACAAAGGCTTCGCTTCACCCGCTGGCGGTGTTTTCGGCAAGTTGTCATCGTCGACGGCGACTTCTTTCGGTCAAGTGGCCGCCAGTGCAGCCGCCAAGGAAGAGAAGAAAACGACGACGCCTTCGTCGGCTTTCGCTGGCGCCGGTCAACCGGTAAGGAAAAAATTTTGCAAATGCACTTTCGAAATTTGAAAATTTTGTTGAAAGTCTATTTCGAAGATATATGATTCAACGTTAAAAATAAAAGTTTAATCAATTTTGAAAAAGTTAGACAAAAATTCATCAGTAAAGTGAAAAAAATTTAATGGAAAAAATTGAAATAGAATACTGCAGGTCAGGCCTGTAGGCAGTGGGGGTCGGGAGGGGCACGTCCCCTCAGAAATGTTTCAAGTGTTGAAAAAGAAAAAAGTTTTTCTTTCTTAAAGAAAAAGTCAAGTCGGAAATGCCAATTTTATAGTAAATTAAGTAGTAAAAATGTGTGCCCCCCCCCAAAAAAAAATTCCTGGTTACAGGCTTACTGTAGGTTACAGTAAACGGATCTTTATAATAATTCAGCCACTTGCGCTGGTTCAGGCCATCAGTTTTTAATGTGGAGTTTGGAGTGGCCGCTGTTTTTCCTCCATGAAGGTAAATACAGACATGCACGGCAAAAATTTTCCAAGGGGGAGGGTACTTAGACTTTTATCCAGGGGGTAGGGGTGGGCGAGCAAAAAAAGTTCTGCAAGCTTCTTTTTCATATATATTGTGCACAAAAATCATCAAAAAAGCTCTCTCGGAAAAAGTTCAGGGGGTGATTGACGATTTGTTCGGGTCAGGGTAGTGGCCAGGGTCTCAGGCATACATGCACATAGGAGGGTAGGGGCGTGAACCCCCATACCTGAGACCCCGGTCACCCCCCCTCGCCAAAAAAAATCGTCAAACACCCCCTGAACTTTTTCCAAGACAGTTTTTCTCATGATTTTTGTGCATATTTCGTATGAAAAACAGGCTTGCAGAACTTTTTTTTGTTTTTTGCTCACTCACCCCCCTACCCCCCCCCCCCCCCAGGGAAAAAGGTCCATGGACCCTCCCCCCCGGAAAATTTTTGCCGTGCATGTCTGGTCTCAGTTATGGGGTTTTACCTCCCCCTATCCCCTATGTGCATGTATGGTTAAATATTTTCCTTTTTATCCACTGTCTATCTTGGAGAAATTTATAATGTGCAACGAGCGTCGTTCACTCACAGTCTCACACGCAAGAAACGTATACGTTAAGAAGCACAGATATAAATATTGCTTTACAAATCTGTACGTGTAACGAAGTTCCGATGTCTAGAGTGTATAAAGCGACTGTAAATCAACCGCGCAATGTTTTAGGGATGGTCACTGAAAGGAAAAATGTATGAAAATTTCGCCCGAAAGGTCCGAGAAACGGTTTTCGAAAAATAGTTTTTTTTTTTGTTTAAAAAAAATCATAAAAATATGTTATTTATGACTGAAGCGTCTAAAAAATCGACATTTTCAATAGTGGTTGAAGGAACACTGAATCCTGTAGTAATGATAATATTTCAGGTTTTCGGATCGAAAATCCAAAAAAGTCCTTCCGCTGACGCTAAAGACGAAGGTGCCAACGACGACGAGCACGAACCTTTCGAACCAACAATCGATTTCAAGCCGTTGGTTCCATTGCCGGCTTTGGTTGACGTGAAAACTGGCGAGGAAGATGAGGAAGTATGTATAGAACTTTAATTTTAAATGCAGTCCAAAATTGAGCTACATATTGTAAAGTTTTGAAGTAAAATAAATTTAAATATTTCAATTCTCAGGTTTTATTCAAAGAACGCGCTAAATTATACCGTTTCGATCAAGAAAGTAAAGAATTCAAAGAACGCGGTTTGGGTGATATGAAATTGTTGAAAAATAAGCAAGGTCGCGTACGCGTCTTGATGCGTCGCGAACAGACATTGAAATTATGCGCCAATCATTACTTGTCGCCGCAAATGAAATTGCTACCGTTGTCCAAGTCGGATCGCGCTTTCACCTGGCAATGTAATGATTTCGCCGACAACGAATTGAAAGTCGAAACTTTGGCCGTTAAATTCAAGAGCCCTGATATGGCGTCTAAATTCAAGGTATTAATTATTATGACAGAAAAAAGATTAACTTATTTTTCCGTTGTAAGAGCGTCTATCGGGGCAGTCAGAAATTGAAACCTGACCTCGAAAATTGCTGAACTTGTCTCATAAATTCGGGTTTAGTCCCTAAATGTCTATCTGTATTGTGCGAGGCCCAAAATATTTGACCTGTTTCGCATTTTTTGATCGAAATTGGGCATTTTCAGCTTAAATTTTTTTTTAAATTCAGTTTAGAAATAGGTGGCTTTGGACGCTTGACGTAAATCAGGAAAATCCATGCTTGGCCGCACTGTTATGATTAATCCTCGCTAAGGTGTTGACATGCATTTCACACACCATCATTACATAAGCATTTTTCTGAACTCCTGATTTATTCCTTTGTAACTGTATTTGGACATTTGTGATTTTGGCTCAAGAATTTGGCTTTAAAAAAAGAATTTCTGAATTTTGGCTTTAGAAATCATACCTGTTAATTGGGGGTAGGTTGGCGCGGTTAGCCCTGGGACGCTCACCCCAACTCGAAAAAATGGTATTTTGACCTTTTTGGAAAAACTTTCGTAACTTTTCGATATTTTTGGCCATTTTTCGGCTATTCGGGGATCCCCAACATTTCAAGGGGAAATATATACCCCATCCCCAAATTTCAGACTTCATCCCTACCTCAACCGACTAGAGGTCTTACAGGTATATCAGAAATGGTTTCTGCATTCTATAAGAATGATGAATATTAAATTTTCATTCATATTCAGCAAGTTTTCGAACAAAGCGTTCTATCAGCGGAATCGTCTCCCCAAAAATCTAGCGCTGCGGAAGAGAAAAAATCGGAAACAACAGCGACAAACGCTACCGTTGGTTTCGGCGATAAATTTAAAAAGGCTCCTGGCTCCTGGGACTGCCCTTCTTGTTGTACGAACAACGCCGTAGATAAAATCGCTTGCGCTTGTTGCGGTAAGATTTTTCTCTGCATAGAATTTAAATTCCCAAAAAAATAGAATTTCCGGCTAAGCAGTGATTCGAAAACAACAATTTTGAATTTTCTCCCTCAAGGCACTACCAAGGACGGAAAAACGGCCGCCGCTGCCGGCGCCGCTAATCCCGCTGCCGGGAAACCGTCTCAATTTGCCGGCTTCAAATTTAGTACGCCGCCCGGCGCCGCCGCTCCTCCGGCGGATGGCGGTTCAAAAATTTCGTTCGGTTTTGGGAACGCCGCGACTACGCCGAAAACTACTTCGACGACTGCGACTTCAGCGGCGATAACTTTCGGTTTCAAAACGCCCAACCAATCGTCGTCGTCGTCGATTTTTGGTTTCGCTACGCCTAATAATAGCCCAGCGACGATTTTTGGCAAAAGTTCGACGACGAACAGCGCCGCTGGCGACGGCAAAAACGATGTAATGCATGTTGAAGATTCTACTACTACTACTACTACTGCTAAATCTTGTCCCGGATGTATGGGTTGTTCGATGAGCGACGCAGGTAAAAAGTGCCTCCTTCAAAATTCGTAGCGTTTGCTCGGAAAAAATAGAAAATTTAAGATATTTTGAAAAAATTTGGCCTAAATTGCATTTCCCGCTTCAATTCTCGCAAAACTTGAATTTTCGTTTAAAAAATAATGAAAAAGGTCAATATTCCCATGGAAAGTCTATTATTTCCAACATGAGCGCGTTGAAATTTGGTTTTTGGACGATTTGAACTGAAATCTAAAATGAGAAAATTTGACTGCGAATTCACAACCAATTTCGTCAGCAAATTTCTTTCTTGGATAAATTTCCATTCCAAATTATCTACAATTCGTCATCATAATACTTTTCAATTTTTTGACGAAAAAAACAACATTGAAATGTCAAAATTTTCCATTTTCGGCCATGATTTATATACTTTTTTGACATTCGAAATTTTGAATCTCGCCTAAAATGACGAGTCTAAATGTGATAGTCTAAAATGTGCATTTCGAGGACGCAATCTTTGAAATTCTTGTCATAAGAAGTTTTCGTTTCGATCTTGGGATTCTCAATTCATAACAATTAGTTTTCAAAGCGTTTTCTGATAAGAAATGTGTTTTTGAAATGTACCACTGTCATTCTTTGTCGAAAGTCTCAGTTTTTAATTTCAACGATAAAACGTGCGAACTTTCGACATTACTTGTAAATAATTCATCTGATTTGATTGGAAAATCGTAGATTTTTATCGAAAGTTATCGAAATTTCGCTAGTATCGGCGACTGAAAATGAAAATTTTCAAATTTCGTCCACTGGATCTTTTATAGGGCAAAATTTTAAAAAATGAGACTTATATCGTGCTTCATTCAGTCCTCGCGGTGGAAAAAATACTGGCGTCCCATGGAAATTGTCAGAATTTTGTTGAACTGAAAATTCATTTAGAATTATTTCGTCAATTCCGGTGATTCCAGTTAATTTTTTCTTGCCAGTTTGTCCGGCGTAACATCATAGTTTGAACTATATGTTATAATTTTCTTCCCTAGAAATAGACAAGATTTTCAACAAAATTGACGAATTAGCTAAAAATGGTCCCCAATATCCTATTGAATATAACAACGACGATTACGATGATAAAAATTTGATGATCGAAATTGATCCTTGAAAATACTTTTTTTCTTCCTTCAATTCCTTACCGTTTCGTTTTTTTGACGCAACTATTTGTGTTCTCTTTTTCGAGTGGAATTCGTTGATTATTAATCCGTTTTTTTTAAAACTCGTCGAAAATTTCGGTCGTTTCGTATCGTCGTTTATATAAATATCGTGTTTTATTCAAAACAGTAAAGCGAAGTTTTGAGTTAACAACGCATTATCGATTATTTACGTACGTCGACGTGGGTATTTGACCTAGCCACACCCCGTCCAACGTGTTATTTTGTCACTATCCTTTTACTTGAAAATTATAAGGAAAATATCACTTTTGCCTGTTAGAATTGGAAAAGCATGCTGAGAAACGTCTTGAATCAAAGTTCCTCGATCAATTTTGATCGAGTTCTGGGCATTTCTGAAAAAAAAATTTGCTGACTCCCTCAACATTTCTATATTGTACTTGTATGTAATGTCACATTAACTGAAGTTGGGAGTCATGTCACATTAAGTAGATTGGTGATCAGTCACATTAATGGAAAAACCCATACTGTATCCCATAGGTAATACGGCCATGACACTGTAGGTGACATGCTGTGACCCCGTGGGGTGGCTCCGTTAATGGTTTCAGTTCGGGAACCTAACCCCGCCGGTACTACCACAGGAAAACCTATGGTGTACCTCAGCCTTGTCCTTGGGTTATGCTGTAGAATAATGGACAACACGGTCGGGTCAGGGGTGCCAATCCCTAGCCCTCATTCACTGAGAATGAGGGACGGTGCCATTCGCAGACTGGCGTACTGTAGGGGACCCGATTGTTAACCTAAATCCCCTTATTGGCCCTGACCTTAAGGGTCTGAGGGCTTTCTCAACTGAGGGTACTTCCGAGGGGAACTAGCTTAGGGGAGACTCCCACAAATATAACCTCAACAATAATAACCTCTGAGAAGACTTACTAATCCTCTTCAAGTACTCGGCGATGAGCGACGGGTCCTGGGGTCAAAGCGCGGGGTCCTACGGATGGCGATGAACGGGTACGAAAATCCGAGCGATTCGCCGTGGGGTACTGCGGCTGCGGATCGGCAGGCGGCGGTATCAAACGTTTCCTCGGTGAGGACGATGGGGTTCTTGATTAACGGCGATGGGGACTAGTTCCTACAGATGGGTTACTGTAGTGGCAACGTATAAGAAGGCCAGAGGCGAGAATATGTAAATTTTATTCGACGAGCGGCGAATGCAGTTGACAATATAAAAATATAATAATTGACGAGCGGCAAACGCGAAACGCAAGGCTAAAAAGACGCAACAAGGGTTAGGCCCAGAAATGAGTAACAAACTAACGAAACATGCCCTTTCAAAGGGCTCCATAAACTACAGTATGCCTTGGGCGGAGTTAACACTCCCCCAAGCTAACTTCTGCAGCAGAAATCGTTGCAGAAGATGCCTATGGTCACATAGACATTTTCCAGTTCACAATGTTAAGCATTGGGGCAAGTTTTCACTCTCCATGCTTAACATAGGAACGTCAACTAGTTAGAATTTCCAACTAGTCGTATCACGTTGCGAAACGTCGCTAGTTTTTACTGATAAGAGGTACATGTTGTGCTCCAATTACAGCGATGAGCTTGGAGAGCTTATCTCTAACGGAAATTCTTGACTAGCGGGCACATACCGTAGTCAAACTAATAAATCGGAATGGAAATAAAATGTGCGCAAATAAAACAGAAATGAAACATAATAAGTACACACATAAATTGCATGTAAAAATTATAAAAACGAAACGCAAAATTGATGCAAATTACTGTAACACAAAATGTAACGAAAAACATAACGAAAAATTGTGATGTGAATCATGTGACGTTCGACGAAATTCGTCGGCATGTGACAGTAACAAGACTATTTTCAACCATTACGTCCATCCAAAACCAAATGGCCATTCTACAAAATAAGAGAAAGGCCACTTGAAAAAAACTGCTACCACTTGAAAAAATTTGTTGCCACCTGGAAAATAAAATTTCAAGATGATTCGCAAAAATTTCAGATGAATTTAAAAAGATGAATATGTGATAGTTTTTCGATATTAGACTTTAAATTTAAAATTCATCGAAGCTTTTTCAAGCGCATCACATTTTTTTCAAGATTATCTTGAAAAAAATCAAACTTTCAAAATCAATTTAATATGCGGCAATTCAGAAATAGGCGGCAATGTTCCACCTTCTACATGTATTTGAACATTTTAAAATGAATTTCCGGGGTCAGAGCTCGCGTGCGGACGGGCGCGCCCTCATATTTTACAATTGATTGTTAGGGAGAGGTTAAATTTTGCACGCGGAATCCGATGGACTGAAAATTCCACTTATGGAGATTGCTTAGAAAACCGTCAAAAATGCTTGTTTTTTTAGTCAAAATACAGTAATTTCAGAAAATAATCCATATTTTTGATTTCGTTGGCTGCTCCATTACTTTTCCTACTTGTTCAGAAACCTTTGATTATTTTTTGAAAATACCGTATTTTGGGTAAAAACCATATGTGTATCGGATTTCTTGAGCAAAATCACCTCCCTGTATAAAAACTAAGGGCGTCTCCCTCAAGTAAGCCCCGACCTCAGAAATCCGCCTTCGAAGGTTCCGACATATGTACACATGAGGCGGAGCAACGCCCTTTATTGACCAGTTTCCGAAATTTTCGTCTTTCGATGCGCCGTGCACCCCCCATCTCATTTTTTCAAAAAAGGATCTTGATTTTAAAAAAAATGCTATCATGATTTTTCTGTGCGATGTAAAAACCTATAGTCTGTTTTTCTTGAAATGCTTCTAAATAATGAAAGTGGAAAGCAAGTAGTATTTCAGATTTTCACGATTTTTTGATAAACAATATATCATGTAAGACTGGAAATTTGTAAGCATACTGACCTAACCTTTAACATTTTTTAAGTGAAAAATTTTACAGTAAGAGCTCTATGCAAACGATTTTGATCACAGTACTGATTTGTGTCACTTTTCTATTCAAGAGCATTTTATAAAAAACAGACTATAATGCACTTTAACACAACTCCGTACATATAAAAACTCTATATCTTGATTATTCCGGTCTGTTCCCAAGTGAGCGATTCCCAAATGAGCGAATTCCCAAATGAGCGATTCCAATTGAGCAAATTCTCAATACAGCGATTACCATGTGAGCGATTCCCAATTGGGTGATTCCTAGCGAGCGACAGAGAATGTAATAACATTTTCTTCACATTTTCCTTATTTACCTTTTATTTTTCTCTGTATATAATTCTTTTTTCCTGTATGTTGCTTATGTTTTCGTTTATGGATATTTTTGCATTTCTATCTTTTGTCTCTGCTTTCTTCCATTTCCTTTTTTCTTGTCATCTATTTTTTTCTTATTTGCTCATGAAACAATACATTACAAGTTGTGACTTTCAATAAGCATTGTCTACCATATAATTCTTATACAATTCGGCACGCTCTATTTCCTATTTAATTTTATTTTTTGTGATTTTTTCTTCATTCTTACCTACTTTTCATCTTAGTTTTTTGCTTTTACGTCTTTATCTTTATCTTTTTTTATTCTCCTGATTCTTTCTGTTTTTTGTTCTTTTTTCACATTATTTTTTTCCTTGCTGCTTTCTTTATCTTGCTTCTTTTTTCTTGTCACTTTTTATGTTTTTTCTTTTTCTAATGCTTTTCCACCTTACTTTGACTTATGTCTTCATTTTTGTTGACGTTTTCTTTCTTCCAACATTCTTTTTTTATATTTTTTATGAAGATTTTTCCCACTTGAGCAATATTCAGAAGTGAAAAAATCCTAGGATTTTTTTCGTCGGCAATGGGCGACTGTCGCCGATTCCTAAGATTTATTTTTTGACCATAAAACGAAATTTTTTCCCAACACAATCCCCAGACTGTATATTATATGAAAAAGGAGAACCGAATATCACGTTAGAATTCGTGGATGACTCGCCGCGTGTGGCTGCCTTTAACGTGATTTTCCACTCTTCAAACAAAGGAAAAAACATAATCGCGTTTTAGTATGATCATGAATAAAAAACTACAGTGATTAAATAATCACATGCACCATGTGACAATAGCAACATTTTTATTTCGCATAAAACCGAGCATCTGTATCAATCGGTGTGATATTGTGATTTATTTCGTGAATTTTCACACCCAATATGTGGAAGACTATAGTGTTTAGTGTTGCTATTTCAAGTCTGGTCGGCCATGCCTGCGGCAGTTCTTTTAGCCTTTGGTCGAGTAATTATACCGGAAAATATTGGGGTAAATTTTAGCAGTAGGGGTAGGGCTGCTGGAAAAGCACAAAAAAGCGGTTTTGTGGTGAATCTGATGTGAAACTCAGAGAAGATTGACACTTTTCACTTGAGAACTTGAAAGACCTCGTTACATTATTCATAAAAAAAATTTTTTCGAGGAAAAGTAAGACGATTAGGTAATTGTCTGTATTTTTCTTGAAATGATTCTGTAGCACTCCACTCCTGCCTAAACCGCGAGTCACATTTGGACACATAATTTCTAGATTCTATCAACTATTTTGACAGTAAAAATTTTTACAGGATCTAATGATTTCCGTTAGCATTTTATAAAAAAACAAACCATAGATATTTTTATCCATTTCTATCATTTCCTCAGTCATTATATGCACAAGTATAGAAATTCGGCTGGGAGTCAGTCAGGACAGGGTTTGGAATACAATTTTTTTTGTTCTTAATCACGAAAAGAAGCGTATTGGAAAGGTCTCCAGGCAGCATAATCTTTAGCCTATGTTGGTCAGATATACGTAATTATTAGCTTTACACAGTACTTTTTAAAGTTGTAATGTTACTTGTTGGGAATCAAGTATGCTTCGTTTGGAAAAATTGTTGAACTACAGCATCATTTCAATTTTTATGACGACTTTCACTTTCTATTTTGCTCATTTTCCTCCATCATCTCATTTACTGCTGTGGGGCCAAATCTGAAGGGGGCTGGGGGTGAGCAGGAATCTACTGGGGGTCGATTAAAATCTGCTGCGGGTCAAAACCCCCAGCCCCCCTTTCCCACGTGCATGTATGTTTCCCACTCTCCAAACCAATTTTTTCCTTTTTTTGATCGGTATGATGAAGATCATACAATGGAAAATAATGTGACGCAAAGCTGGAATAAGTATGAAAAACGGAACATCAGAAGTTGGGCAAATATAGAATCGAATTGTTCGGCGAAAATTGACGATAAATCCGCTGATAACGAAACGATAAATTATCGATTGTCCGCCGGTTTTGAAACAAATTCATTGAAAAGGTTCAATATTGTGGTCGAAAAATTAAACAATTCGGAAAATCAATCGTCAACCGTCTTGATCGATCAATATGTTGATCTTAGAACGTGAGAATATCTCATGAAAACATGTTCACTCTACAGTAATCCACGTCACTCGATTAAAATCCACACAGTTTATGGATTACAGAATTTCGTAAAATTCTCATAATTTAGGCTGGAATTAACAGAATATGAAGAACCTCCACGACTCCTCAGTGATATGGCTTAAAATGTCCTAAACGTGTTGAGAGAAATTTTACAGTAACCCCACCCAAATCTATGATTTCTCATTTAGGATCAAAAATTGCTCAAAAATGAGTTTTACGTACATGACACGTAATAGTTGTCGATTACTGTAGCTGTTTATCTCGAAATTTTTGTAAATAGATTAGAAAGCAAATACTATTTCATATTTTCACCATTTCCTGCAGAATCATACGTCGCATAAGACTGGAAATTTCCGAGCTCGAGTAATAAATCCTATATCAGAAAAACTTTGTTTAAATGACTTTGTGAGCGGTATTTATTTTATGCCTTTCTTCAAACAAACCCTTTGTAAAAAACGGACTATAGATGTATGAATTTCTGGCGTGTGAGACTACAGTAACTAGGCTCATTCAACTCACTCCAAGAAAACTGCCTCAGCTTTCTAAACTGATCACAACATGCATGTTAATTTAAGCTTCCGAAAATCTGTCAAATCTTTCCACATTTTCAGATTATTCAATGATGAAACAACGGTTTACAGACTGTGCAACAGTAGTTTATTATTGATGCAAGAAGAAGACGAAGAAGAAGAAGGAGAAGCAACAGGCTGCGAGTAAGTTACTGATAGTCAGTGGTTTTTATGCCTCCCAAAACTAGTAAAAGATTTAGTTAAAACAGTGACTATCATACATGCACGTAGGGGGGTTTGGGGGGGGGGGGTTTGACCCCCAGCAGATTTTTATTGACCCCCAGCAGATTCTTGCTAACCCCCAGCAGATTTAACTTTTCCAGCACTGATTGAGAAGATGACGAAGGAAAATGAGCAAGAGAGAGAAAAAAGTCGTCATAAAAATGGAAATTACTTTGTAGTTTGACAATTTTTCTAAACAGATCATACTTGATTCCAAAAAAGTAACATGGAAACTTTAAAAAGTGCTGTCTAAGCAAATAGTTTCACATATCTGACTAACATAGGTTGAAGAATATGCTTGGATGTTAGAAGACTTTCTGAGACCTTTCTTTTCATTATCAAGAATGAAAAAAAATTTTGTATTCCATCCCCCGTCCTGGCTGACCCCCCGCAGAATTTCTATGCTGTGCATGTATGGTGACTATAGTCCATTTTTTTCAACTGAGCCTCGGAAAAAAAGATGCACTTGCAAATATACTGAAAAACCTGCATACGTGACCGAATTTTTTATCAGATCGACTATAGCACTTGAGAGACTACAACCTTGAAAAAAGTAGGCGTTAGACTACGATGCATGGTCATCATCTGTATTCGGATTTCTCTGGAATGTTTTACTTTCCGAGGCTGATTTTGAAATGAATTTGCATCTGATTACTGTAATCAGTGAAACAATTGTTTCGTCACAGCAGCTAAAAATTTCTTTCAGTAACCGGGCTACGTGGCTAAAATTTCTCGACTAGCACTCAGTCATTGTCGCATGTTTGTTCAAATCGACAGTAGATAAGCATGCTTTTCAATTATTTCGACGTTTCCTATTGTCATGAAAAAATTCAGCGTTTTCGTACAGTATAACGTCTTTCACTATTGTAAAATTACATAAAAAATAGAACATACTCCTTTGGTCTTCAAATCATCTATTATTTTAAATTAAAACGGCTATAGAGAAATTTGCTTTAGACATTTTTTGCAAATAATTGATTCAAAAAATAATGTCCGATTTTCATATGATTGGTTAATTTACTGTAAAAAACCACATGGTGGTATTTAATCTGGTGTAATATCTCGTGTAATATCTGCTAAGGACTAAATAAATAATTAAAAAAATTAAAAACTGTTATTCCAACAACTGACAAATATTTACGCGGGAAAGGTGCCTTAAATTTGCATAGTGATGTTGGTCAGCAATAGGTTTCAGAGGATGACTTACACTGTTAATAATGCTATGAACCTTTTGTCTACGGATCTTAGAAGTGCATGCCTGCCAAGCATTGGGTGTCAAACAAATTACTGATTTTTTGGAAGATTGCCACGTTTAGGTATTGCCAAAAGAACTTCAAAAAAGTGCTGAGTTTATGTGTTCCTGAACACGGCTCCCATATCCTGAAAATTCTGTTATGTTTTAGGGTTGGGATCTAGTCTTGCAAAACATAGGAAAATGATGTTCAAGAGCCGAACTGGATCTAGATTGGCAGCTTTTCACCATACCCAAATTTCGAATTTTCTTTGAGAAATCGATCAATCTTTTATTCATTTATTCAACTAGAAATTTATTTCGTCATCACTTTTGTAAAAATAATACACATCAAAAAACTCTGTATAGATTGTTTCATTCGACAATAAGTTTATAAAGAGTAGGGCCTCGAAATGGATTGTTCATTTTGTAGAATGAAAAAATTGCCGTTCGCAAATTTTCAAATTGAACAGGAAATTTGGTGGTGCAAGTCGCACTTGTGAGGGCTTTGTCAATCGATATTTCCCGGAAGTTCGCCGAATTTTAAACTTAAAAGTTGCCATAGTATAAACCTTGATCATCATGGAGGAATGTTGGGTATTCAGTGAGGTTGGCGTTCATTGCAGAGCTCCTATAATTGACACACTGAATGGTGTACAGTATACTCATATTTTTAGATGCAACCTATTCTGCATTCGTCTGGAAGGCAGGACTAGTTTGCATGAATCGTATTTCCGAGCCGCTTTGGAAAACTTCGGATGTCCGACCAACTCCCAAACCTGCGCCAGGACCACATGCCGTTTGGCGACCCGTTTTGCCGTCATTTGGGACTACCACACAGCATTTGCATTTTAGAATTGTAAATTTTTATTCAATGAGCATAACAGTCAATAAAGCGTCCTATAACTAGTCCAAGAACAAACTATAATCATCTGGGCATATTTAGAGTGGTTCACTCCATGAGACCCATGGATTGTGTAAATATTTCGCCATCATGTCATTTCAGCTACCATTTTTCGATATTTTGAATATTGTGGTGTAAAACATAATTTATTTCTTTCATTCTCGGGTTTCACCAATTATGGCTATAAATCAATGAAGGCATAAAAAAGGATTACTTTCGAAAAATGATGTTTAAGTATTTCAGTTGGACAGGCATAAAACGTACCGAGCAAAACGACCATGAGCACACGGAGCCACAGAGCAGACGTTACCAGTTTTGGTGCTGCTCCATAAAATTGGAAAACTACAAACCACTGTTTTGTCGTTTTTCCTTTTAATGATGTTCTAGAAGAATGTCCCTCATTTGTATGTGTGTTTGAGAACAAATTTCTTTTGAATCGAGAGTTCAGTGATCTGGACAGGTATTTTTGATCAAACTAGTTGATTTTTTCCACAATACTTTGTTCGAAAATCCTGTTGTCCAGTCCATCTCATAAACTTTGGAATGTTTCTTCTCTACAGGCTCTTTGAGCGTGTCTTAATTATTTGCAATCGGCACCCTCTGAAAATGAGCAGGTTCGATGAAAGATCATAGCAAACCATTACTATAAATTTGTAAAGGGCGGCAAAAAAAGTTATAAAAAAAAAGGTTTATATGTGTATTCCAGGGCACAGGACCTCTTTGAATACAACCACGGATGACGATAGATTGAAGACCAAAAACGGAGGGAGAAAGACAGTGAAAGAGGGCAAATGAATGAACAGTATTCAACTAAAACTGGAAACGTTTGAATTGTTGCAGCTGAAAAGTCAGTGACTATGTTGAACTCATTGACAGAAACGATGTGATCTTGGTGGCTATCATGATTTTGTTAGCTGTGGTGATCATAACAACTAGAGTGACCTCAATGGCTGCAGTAACCTCCGTTACTGTAGTGATTTTTGGGCTGTAGCAAGCTCTGTGACTGTGGCCACCTGAATTGCACAAGTGAAACACAGTGGCCATGAATTAGTGTCCAAGCTTTTGAGTTTCCAATGTTTTCTTGTCTCAGCAAAATTTTGAGAGAATTTCAAATTTGAAACCCCGACATTTCCTATAAAGCCGACGATAACAGCACTGGCCTAATCATTCATCAAATCTTAATTAGCAGTAGAATAAATAACCACAATCAAGATGTGTTAGCGTCAACTTACTTCCATTTAAGATGACGTTCTTTTTGGGGGGCTTTAGGTTTCAGTGGTCACTCTTCGTAGAATCAAAATATTATAGATGCTGTGTTGTTGTCATTGCCCTCTATGACACTGTGGGAAAACGTACCAGTCTCACATGCGTGTTTAGTGGCCAATGATCTGTATTGAAGTGACAAACAATTTGTTCTACCATATTTTGTTTGACAACTCTTTCATCTTAACCATTCTTAAGGATTCGAAATACTTCATGGATATATTCTTTTCTGGTATCTAGCTGATTAATCGATGACATCACAAAATATGGATGCAAATTAATGAAGGCTTGCAAAACAGGATATTTGTGTATTTAGGTACGTGGAAATGCAATGATGGATCCAGAAGACAGAGTGACACAACAAAATAGCTGGGCTAGAAATAAACAGGGTTCAAGTTTAACTGACAGTTAGTGAATATTTGCAGCTGTAGAGCGTGGGTGTCTACAGAGAAAAAGTTGAAAAAGTTGGATTTTTCCATGAGCAAAAAAAATTTTTTGAAAGAAAATTGAGAATGCACGTTTCTTCACAACAACATTGTGATTCAAATTTTCAGTCACTTGATGACTGAATCTTGATTGGATGGTTACTGATTAGCAGATTTATTCAAATTTAAGAAGGGTTTCAATGAAACGATTTCCCAAGGCCTGCCCACTACTTAAAAGTGACATTTCTGGAAAAAACTTTGGCGTGTATGCGACCAGAATCCAATAAGAAGTATTCAAGAAGTCAGTTTTATAGATTGAACAACAGATGCTTCCCTGTCTTAATGAACTTTGCAAATATTCTGAACTCAGAGATATTGAAATTCTCAACACATGTAGTTGATAGAAAGATTACAGACTTAGTGCATCAAATTCCAATTAATCAGTGAGATAAATAACCCCAATTAAAATGTGTCAACATATAATTTCTCATGGTTGGGACGTCTTTCTTTTGAAGGCTTAATGTTCATCCAGTTTCAGTGGTCTCTATGTAGAATCGGAATATAGTAGGTGATGTGGTGTGGTGTTTCCCTTTATGACACCATGAAGAGGTGTGCCAGCATTGTAGTTATGTTTTTTGGCGATTTTTTTCCAACTATCGAGCTCAAGCATGCAGGTGGATGATGTATGTCAAAGTGACAAACGATTCATTCTACTTTATTTTTTATTATTTATTTTAGGATGAATCCTACTATTCCGAGTCCAAACCGACCTGATTATAGCTGATTTATTGACGAGATTGAGAATCATTGCTACAAATTAATGAAGGCGTGAAAAAAATGATATCAAAAAATGAGGTTTCCTTATTTGACCGTATGAAAATGCGATGATAGATCCAAAAGATAGAGCGACAGGGCAAAACAACTGGGCCAAAAATGAACAGGATTCATCTTAAACTAACAATCTGAAAATTATTGTATCTGGAAAGCGTGAAATATCTTTTCTGGCCAACAAAACTACAAGAAAAATTTTCAGTCACCCGAACACTGAATTTTGATTAACTAATTATTGATGATCAGGTTTATCTAGTTTTAACAGAGGATTGAAAAAATTATTTCCAAAGGATTGCTTATCAACAAAAAGTGACATTTCTGGAAAAAGTTGAATAGTGTATGCAACCAGAATCCCAAAAGCAGTATTAAAGTCTCAATTTTTCTAGATTAAAAAATTTTTTACCATCTCTTTATCTGCATTCAAACATGTTGAAATTTTCTACATAACTAACAGAAACATTACTAGCCCAATCCATACAATTGCAATTAATTTGTGAAATGAATAATGACAATTGAAATGTGTTAACATCAATTTACCTCCAATTAAGAAGTCTTTCTTTTGGGTGGTTCCTGTTTGTCTGGTTTCAATGGCCACTTTCCATACAATCGGAATATGACAACTGCTGTGATGTTGCTGTTATCCTCTTTGACACTATGGAAAAATGTACCGGCTTCGTAGGTATGTATGGTGGCGAATTTTTTCCCAAAATTCAGCTCCAACATGCTGGCGAATGATAAGTATTGAAATCACAAATAACTTGTTCTGCTATATTTAGTTCTACAACTCTTTTGTCCAAACCACCCTTGAGGATTTGGAATACTTCATAAATACATTCTTAGGACATATCGCATCAGACTTGTAAATTGTTTTATCCATAAAGAATGATTGTCCAGAAACAAAAAGTTTTGCTGTCTAGAAGCGGGTTTGACTATGGTAGCAGATGTGCAGTAGGTAGCGGATCTGCTACCCAATGTCATACGCGGGAGTGGAGAGTGAGTAAGCAAAAAAAACAAAGAGAGAGCCTTCACACGCGTCTTTATCATACATAATATGATAAAAATAACCAAAAAAACTGTACTCAAAACAACCAAAAAAACTGTACTCGAAACAGTTCAGGGAGTGTTTGACCACTTTTTGTAGGTCATAGAGTGCATAGGGTCTCAGATATGAGGGTTCGCCCATGTATATGTATGGTGTGAAACCTGGACGAGGAGGAGTTGCGCGGGTATTCACATGTTTGATGAGAATTTGGTTAAACTCTCCACATAATATATGCGACTAACATGATGACCAAAACCATTGTTTATTTCTAATAGTAAAAAACTCTAAACAAGGGTATAGCAAAAAAATCACATTGAACATGCTACAATGTTCACATTGATTGTCCTAACCTCGACGTCTTCCGAAGCAACCTAAAGTGAGAAAAGTGCTATTTAGGATATGACTGAGCTGGACATCAACGTTCAAGATTTTCTTACGAGACACTGAGCTCTTTAATGTAGCAGCTTTGAATGGTATCATTTCGATTATGGCTACACAGAAAGCATGAGGGCTTATACGGATCTGACCTCTTTCATTGGAATGAAGATTTGTTATGGTAAACTGCATCTTTGCATCACCAACGAATCCTGTCGCCTCCTCTGCAAAAGAGATGCCGTGAAGAGAAAAAACAGAATGGGTTATAATGCATCAAATACATTATTCATACTAGTGTTGGGCACCCTGTTGATGCCAATTCGTGTGGGGAAATCGACATGCAAATCGACGACAGGGACGACCAGCCGCGCAGACATTTGCATAGAATGGAGCGCCACCAAAAGACCAAAAAGATAGTGAAAATCATTCTTCACTTTATATCGTTTTTATTATATTTCTTGACATTTTTGCTGGCGTCCCCAAATACAATTTTCCCAGCAACTTGTGTTTTTTATGAGTATTGCATTGTGGTATACCCACATTCTTTTTACATATTTTGCAGGACTTATTGCTTAACATATTCGTTTGTTTATTTAGATAATCCGCGTCGACGAAGGCGGAGGGCCAGAGGCCCAGGCACCGGCTTACATCAAGTAAGTTTTGGGAAACCCCTTTCGGGTTATACCCAAGTAAGTTTATCCCTGAGGGGATTCCTTGTCTCATCTAGGAGACTGCGGAGGACCTTGGTAAGGCCCCCGTATTTAGAACAAAGTTTATCTTTGTTGTTGTAGGTCTGGGGATAACCGGACTGTTGCACAGATCACCGAGGCTTAGCCAAGGTATCAGTTCTAACAGGTCAGTTCAGACCCAATCTTTTCTTACGCCTCTTAAGGAAAGACCTGCACAACAAGTGGTGGCTTTTAACTCCTTACCACGGAACTTCCTAGTCAGACTAGGAGAAAAGAAAATCCTCCAGGTTTCTACAGAAAGTTAGCAGGATTTAAAATGCCTAACGAAAGGATACCGAGAGGTAATACTTTACGTAGATCACCACCCAGAGTGGCGAGTGCTGGGAATCTAGTCAATTTGGGAGACGGAGATCAGCAACGGCATGCTGCTCCGGACCCAGTGATCCCAGATCAAACTCCCGCGAGGGTTCAACCATTGCAGCAAAATGCAATGCATTTTACGCCCCAAGATGCAGGCGTACCAATTGACCGACCACCAGCGATTGCCATCGATCCGCAGGAGGCAGGCCCGGCGAATCCGAACCCAGACGCCGATGGACCGCCGCAGCAAAATTTCAAAAGGTCACCGCCACCAAAGGTCGAATTAGCAGGACCAAAAAGGGACGTCGTTACGCCCGAAATTCGACCAAATTTCGAAGAAAGGGACCCCGAAATCGATCAAAGATTAGAGAGGATTCCCCAGGAACAAGAGCGATTCCAACCGCAGGAAAGAGCTCCCGAGATGTCCAATCAGGAGTTGGCGACGCAGCTACGCGAGTTGAAAGGGACCGTCGAAGCCTTGTTCGACATAATCGCGAATGCCGCCACAGAGGACAACAAAAGGGAAGCCGACAGGCGCCGACAGGAGCCGGATAGACAGGTTAGACCAGGTAATAGGGGTGCAGAAAGAGACAACCGTCTCGCTGCTGAAATAAATGCAGGCGCAGGGCCTAGTAATAGGCCTGATGTTGATGAAGGGCAAAGGCTTAACTTTGAGCCCAAAAGTTGGAGAGGTCCAGCTAGAGATCTTCGATTCGAAGGAGCTGAGCAATCGGCAGACTTCAGGAATCAAAGTCAGATAGCTCCGCAGCATCCAACTTTAACTAGAGTGGTCTATGATGGTAGAGGAAATATAGTTGATCCAAATACCCTTAGACCAGATCAATTGGCATGTTTCCCATATAGGGATTACAGGTTTGACAAAGACAATATGCCATCATATCAAGGAGGTGTACCACCTCAACGAGATCCAAATAGGGTTATGCTGCAATCCCTGAACTCTGATCTTGATTCAGTATTAACAGCAGCTTATGATCAGAGGGAAGTGCCATCAAATAATTTGGCACAAGAGATTGTAGTCAGGAATATCGTTAAAGGTGTGTTACCCAAACTTTTAGATGAGGGTATGGTAAATCAGCAGGTGCTTAGCTTCTTAACAGCACTTGAAGGGGAATTCCGTAGGGATACACCCGAAGCAGCTAAGTATGAAGCACTGCTGAGGCTTTCTAAAGGTAGACCGAAGGCTGTTGCAGGAGACAACATGACCTATAGGGAGGCCAGGAGAGCCATTATTAATGTCTTTGCACCTGAGTGCAACCTGGAAATGTTAACCAGGGAGTTGTTTGAGATCCAACAAAGACCCAATGAACAGGCCGTAGAGTTTTTAAAAAGGGTCAGTATATTAGTGGAACTAGTTAAAGGTGATTTGGACTACCAGTCTAAACAGAGACTGATCATTGACACCTTCATATATAAGAGTGACCCCACGTTCCAGTCTGAACTTAAGAATTCGAAACATACCTTTAGAACTTGGTATGATCTAGCAGTTGAAGTTCATGACATTGAACGTAGATATAGGAATGCCTTCCAGAGATATGGACCCAAGGGTACACAACAGGATCCTATAGTAATTAATGAAGTAGGTATGCCTAGTGGGCATGATCCTGAAATTGCCGTAGTTGCTAGGAACCAGTCAGAAGGATATCAACAAGGCCAGAGGCAAAGGTTTCGGCAACCATATCAAACTATAGGTAATCAGGTACAGGCCCAAACCCAAAGGTCAAGGAGTGATTCTCCTGAGATAGAGGAGATTCCAGTTCGGGAAGCCCCTAGGGCTCAGACCGAAAAAGGTAAGAAGGAATCTCTCCTATTGAAAATCTCTAAAGAGATGGTACAACTGGTCGAAAGGTTCGACCAGCTCCAGCAAAAGGTTGACAACAGGCAAATGGAAAATCGGTCTGATGTGGCCATACCTAGTACCAGTCAGGGAGGTCAAGTTTCCCGAGATCCGACTAAGCCATGGTGTGAGTTCCACAAGAACATAACACATAATACTGCAGACTGCAGGACATTGAGAGTATTGTCCGAGCGCAGGAGCAGAGGTAGAGCCAGCTTCCCTACCATCAACAGGGGAGGCTTCAACACTTTTGCTCGAGGTAACTATAGGGGTAGAGGAGGTTACCCAAATGCCAACTTTAATAGCAGAGGCAGAGGTGCTTATAATGTAGGCTATTCAGGTTATCAGGATAGCCACGAGAGTTATCAACAGAATTCAGACTATAATGAATTTCTGGAGTTCAAAAAACAGAGGGAGCTGCAGAAGCAGTTCCAACAGATGCAGCAATATCAGCAACAAGCTGCATTACAGCAACCTCAGCCGCCTCAGGCTATTATGGGTCCGACTCAGACTCTTCAACAGGGTCAATTCACAAATCAGCCACCTCAGAAGGATTATTCGAGTGTTATGGTTGCAAGGCAATCTCAAATGAGTCCTTCAGGTGAAGTAAACCAGAGAGTGAATTGCCCAAATGTTGTATTAGGTAGTATTGTGCAAATGAATGCAATTGCACCACAACCTGTAGTACCATCAATACAAGTAATAAGGAGAGGTACACCAGCTAGTCCTCAGGAACAACATTTGCTGGATACGTACCCCAGAACAGCCCCATTCCACATTGAGGTTGTTATAGGAGGTCGTAAGACAATGGCTTTAATTGACACAGGAGCTCAGTGCACTGTCATGTCGGCTAAGTTTCTGAAAGAAACTTTGGGCCCGGATTACACTGAATATCCCAGGATATTAAATGTTACTGTAGCCAACGGTAAGACAGTCCAAGCCCATGGGTATATCCAATTTAGGATGGATACATTGTGTGGACAGTTCCCCGTTAAAGCAATTGTAATTCCTGAAGCAGGTGAAAATGTTATTGTGGGTACAGACTTTTTGGCTCATCCTCAGGTAGGAGCCATAATAGATTTCAGGAATAGGACGATGACGCTCAACAACCGCCAACAACGGATATACGTGACGCCGGACCAGCCCCAATCCAATTGTGGAGAGGTCATGACCACGAGCGCCGCGGAATCCACGATGAGCGCCGCCGACCAATACCAGCCAAAGATTTGCCTGCTAAAGGTTTCGGTGCCAGTGGTGAGTGTGAATCCCATCTACTTACCTAGTGGTACTGATATACTTCTGAGAGCAAAGCTTTGGGATAAGGTAGGCGAAAATCGCCTTAATGGAATCATAATAGAGTCTGAAGACAACGAAGAAAGGTTCCACATTGATAGTACCATAGTAGATGGTACAAAAGATGATTTTGTTGTTATGGTATCCAACAACACAGGATCAGGATGCCATTTGAAAAGAAATCAAATAATTGGCCATACTAATTCAGTGTTGTGTGATACTGATAACCAAGATCAACTCAAGGGGAAAATAGTTGAGGATCTGGAGAAGCTGCAAACTTGTGCAGTTCAAGCTAGACCTGAAGCTCCTCAATCCGATGAGAAAGCATTCAAGGAAGCTTTGTACAATATGCTGGCTAAATCCAACATACCATCAGAGCAATTGGAACAAGCTCTACGATGTCTCGCAAAATATAGAGACGTGTTCAGCTTGCCCAATGATCCTCCAACTACTACACCCTATTTGACCTGTAAAATCAATACAGGCGATGCGGCCCCTGTGGCAAAAAGGTACCACAGGACGGCTATAAATTTACGGCCACATGTTCGTGAGCATGTGCAAGATATGCTCAGAAAGGGTGTAATTGAGCCATCAAAGTCGCCTTGGGCGGCTCCGTTATTCCTTGTAGGTAAAAAGGATGGTACCAAGCGACCAGTAGTGGACTTTAGGGGTATAAATGACGTTACCAAGGATGATAAGTATCCCATTCCTAGAATGGATGACTATCTAGACTGTTTAGGTAAAGCCAAATTTTATACTACCCTAGATCTCAAATCAGGATATTGGCAAGTGCCAATGGATGAAGAAAGCAAGGAGAAAACTGCTTTCATATGCCAAGAAGGGCTTTATCAATTTAAAGTCATGCCCTTTGGCCTAAAAAATGCGCCAGCCGAGTTCCAGCGTATGATGGAAAGAGTTTTGCATCCATATGTTTGGAAAATCTGTCTAGTCTATATAGACGATATAATTGTGTTCTCAAATACGTTTGAGGAACACCTAGTTAATCTAGAGCTAGTCCTGCAAGCTCTAAGAAAGGCTCATTTGACCTTGAAGCCAGAGAAGTGTGAATTCCTGCCTGAGAGAGTTCATTTTTTAGGACATATCTTAAATTCGGATGGAGTGTCCCCAGATCCGAAAAAGGTCAAAGCTATAAATGATTTCCCATTCCCAGAGTCTAAACGGAAACTGCAAAGGTTTTTAGGTATGTTGCAGTGGTGTAAAAAGTTCATACCGGGTTTGGCTAAACACGCTGAACCGTTGTATAAACTAACGGGGAAGAACTGTGTTTGGGAAGTCATGGAGGTTCACCATCAGGCTTTTAGGAGCCTGAAAGAAGCACTATTGTCTGTGCCATTCCTTAGGTATCCGGTTTTGGACGGGTCTGCGGACTTTGTCCTTCAGACAGATGCCAGCGGAACGGCACTAGGAGCAGTCCTTTACCAGGAGACCAAGTCAGACCGCTGGGTAATTGCTTACAATAGCAGAATTTTAAAAGCGGATGAGAAAAAGTGGTCAGCCACGGAAAGGGAGTGCTTGGCAATTGTGTATGGCTTGAAGTTATACAAGCACTACCTAGTGGGTCATAAAGTGATCATAAGAACTGATCACAAACCTTTGTTGTCAATGAAGGTCAACGCCATGACCGATGGTAAGTTGAAGAGATGGTACTCATTCATCTCTCAGTTTAACCATAAACTAGAGTATGTGCCTGGAAAACAAAATGCCATGGCAGACTTTTTGTCCAGGATGGATGAACCAGACGATCAAGCGGAAAAGATACCGCCAAAATGGGAACACATGTTCTCAAAGGATAAACGAGAGTCCGAAAATCTGAAAGATCGGGAGGCACAACTAATTGAGAAAAAGCATCTCAATCTGGTAAAGAGATTCAGAATTCTGACAGATCGGAATCCTGAAGACGGTACTCCTTTACATCCGGAGCCAAAAGGTAAGAAGAATCAGAGGACTGATATGAGTCCGAGATTCACCCAGGTATATCCAGAAGATTCTGAGGGTGATCCAGAATCAAACTCGCCTGCAGACTTGATAAATGCCGTAACTACAAGGAGCATGGCAAAAGAAGCGGACAAGAATAATCAGGCTCAGATCCAGCCTGATGGCAATCAGGTCAACGAAAAGGTAAGTAGGGGAAACCAGGACAAAGGTAAGGAAAAAAGAGTAACCTGGTTATACCCAGAAAAGGAACAGGAGTTTACTTTGGCAGACCCCAAAGAAGATGAATTGCCAAAAGGGCTAATTAGAGATGATCTCATGGCCCTCTTGCAGAGAAAAGATGAGGTACTACGACCATACTTTGATAGATTGGGTCCAAATGGGACAACCAAGTATCATAGTAGATTTTATATCCAAAATGAAGTGTTATACCGCGAAGCCGGACAGGGGTCGGACAATCAAGTGGTCGTCCCATCCTGCCTTAGGGACCATACTTTGCACCAGTACCACGGTGCCGTAATGATGACTCATCAGGGGTTCAAAAGGACCCTTGCTATGATTAAAAAACGGTTCTGGTGGCCTGGAATTGAAAAGGATGTCAGGCACTGGATCAAGTTTTGTCCAGTTTGTCAAATGGCTAATCAGGGAAACACAGAAATTCCGCCACTGATACCAATTATTCCACAAGGTCCTTTTGACATAGTATCAGTGGATATCGTGGGTATTTCTCCACTCAGTGAGAAGAGACCGTATGTCATAGTCTTTCAGGACTATTTTACAAAGTGGGTTGAAGCTGAGCTGATCCCAGATCAGTCAGCTAGCACCGTTGTAGATACTTTTCTACAAGCCATTGTATTCAGGCACGGGACTCCACGGAGACTACTCAGCGATAGAGGAGGTTGTTTTACCTCAGATCTGATGAAGGAGATCTGCAAGTTGTTAGAGTGTCAAAAAATTTTTACAACAGCCTACCACCCACAAGGAAATGGTATGGTAGAAAGGTTTAACCAGACACTCATCAAACAGCTCAGAAAGGTGGCCATCGAGGAAAAAGACAACTGGCCAAGATACTTGAGAGCCGTGGTGTTTGCATATAATGCCACACCACATGCAGCCACGGGGCAATCCCCATTTTCGTTGCTTAGAGGTCATGAGGCAACCTTCGGGTTAAACTTATCGAAAGCATACGATATTGTAATGCTGGACAGCAATGCTGAGGCATACAAATTTGTGTTGACCAATCATTTAGTCAACCTTTATGAGGATATTGCCAAAAATATCCAGAGTGCTGCCGAAAAATCGAAGAAATACTTCGATAAAAAGTCCAAACAAAATGGATTTAAAGAAAAGGATTGGGTTCTGCTCAAAGTAGACAAGCAGAAAAAACTAGGACTACCATGGTCCGGTCCGTTCATAGTTACGGACATTTCGCGAGAAGCAGAGAATGTTGTCACCATTGTACATTGGGACAACCCGCTAAATCGCCAAACTGTTTCAATCAGCAGGTTGAAACATTTTCGTTACGAGACCACTAGGGTCTTGCCGCGAATAGCGCGAGCCAATCAGGACGCGCCACGTGACGAAAATACGTAACTTTCGAATATGGCACAAACAGTTACGACTGGAGCGCCGATTCAAATGAAATCATTTGAAAATTCGCCCAAGGCGAATCTATGCGCGATCTCGCGCTGATTTTTTTTTCTATCTTATGTACATATCTCGCGCGTGTAAGTACTAATTTTAATTAAAATTGCATTAATTTGTAATATTTATCGCGTTTATGTAGTATTCGTATTAATTTTGTAAATTTTTCATATTAATCTCAGACTTTGGGAAAAATTCTTCGGAATTTTAGACCAAAGTGACAACCCAAAAAATTTCCGACATTTTTTCCAAAAAATTATTTTTCAAATTTTTCATTTTTTTCAAAATCAAACTATAGCTGCCCCGCTTATCTGAATTCTAAACTTCCATCGGAAGGAAGAAGTAAAATATTCCCCGAACCGCGATAAAAAGGAAATTAGCAGAACTGCTAAATTAAACTTTTTCAGCGTTCAAAAATTTTAAATAAATTTATAAATTTATTATTCGAAAACAAAAATTTCGAAGCGTAAAGAAATGGGAAAGGGCGCGCGGAACCGCCAACAAGCTCCGACGCGCGAGTGGTCGCACACAGAGCGCCACGTCGAATATGGCAGGGCCCAGCACCGCCAAGACAACCGTTTTTTCTTCATCGACGGTAAGTTTCGAACTTATTTTTATCAAATATTCTTGGAAACCGCAGGTAATGCCCAGAAGTCACTGGAAGACCAGCTCGGCGCCCCAAAGGGCAGACGAGGTTAGAACTTAGAGGGAACGAAAAATGGGAGTACTGCGAAACGGAAGCTCGAAGCCAAGCAGGGAATTTCCAATTTGGGAATATACCTGATACCACCGAGAGCTATACGATTCAAGGGAAACCTAGAACCTTGGGTTCAGCCCGTTTTAAAGTTTTATCATTCAAAAATTCATCAAAAATTATTTATTTTCAAATCAAATCAAATCATATCACTTTTTCGATATCAAATTCATTAAAAATTATCAATCTCGAGCGCTATAAAAATTGTAAATACAGCGCCATAAATGGAGCGTAGTTGGTCGCTCAAGCAGCTGGTCAGAGATTGGTGTCCGATCAAGTGGTGGACAATCGGATCAGGTCTACCCTCCCCAACATATAGAGGTAGCAAGGGTAAGATTTGGTAAGGTGTTAGTTGCCTACCAGCTCAATGTTTGTATATCAGTGGCTCACCTAACAACCTGCACTAAATTTAATTTTCTGCGAAACTTAACCCGCTTGGTGTTGTGGTGCTGGTGTAGTATAGACCCGAAAATGCGCTGAAAAAAGGGGAATAAAACACTAAAATTAATAGTACTTTATGTTTAGATTATAACGTCAAACGGGCCGTACGAATCCACGAACTGGATCAGTGGTTTAAAGCCACATTTGGGTACTGGCCGGCTAATCCCAAGGAACCAAAATTGGTAGACATCGGGAAAGTCAGCCAGACACTCCATTTTATCCGAGAAGTGTCAATCTTCAGAGGACAACCAGTTTGTGGCTTCGACGTTGAAAAAGTCAACCACGATAAGGTCGCCGCCTTGTTCAAAACAAGGGAGGTCGACAATCCAATGGGAAAGCAGTTTGCCCGATATGTCAGCTTCGCGCTAACCAATGGTCAAACCTACGTTATTGATACAACGTCGATGATGCTCAAAGAGTGGACCAGCCTCCACGACTTCTTGAACTCCGACATGCTCTTCGCCGGATATGCCGTACTGGAGGATCTGGTGAGTATCTATAACGTGTGTGGCGCAGGGCGAGATAATAAGGACAGGGACAAAACTGTCCCCTTACGGGAATTTCTAAGAAAGACCAAAGGTCGATACTTTGACTTAGACCGTTTCGCCCTCACCATGGTAGGAGTAAACCTGGAGAAAAAATGCTTTCAGACAGGTATATGTCCCGAAACCTTTCGGTTAAAGGGACTGTTCACGGAATTTTACTTGATAGACGTGGGCCCCTACCAATATGACTTTTCGTTAAAGGCGAACCGTGATCGGTTTGCCAAAAGGGGTATATTGCCGGAAGAGCTCAGATACGCCGCTCTAGACGCATACTACTCCTTATTGGTCATGTTTGCCGCCATTCACTATGGCATGGCCGATCAACTGCTTATGCAAATGCAGATTTTCGACCATGACAAGGTGGATCCCAAACAGATCAACACCATTGCCCTGCATTTTTATCAACAATATCTAATGATTCCGGGCAATGTGAACCGAGAAATGGGGCTAGGTACCCCAGTTATAGAAACCGATCAGGTTCAACCAAATATGGTCTATCACATGATGAAGTGTGAAATGTATAACCGTTGGGCGGTACAGATGCAGGGAAATAACACAGGTTATTATACCGCACCCACGGAGTGTAATCCAGTTCGTCCTCAGGGAGTTCAGTTGCCAAGTGGCTTCTATCCACTGCTTCCAAGAGATAACAAACCAATGAAGGACGATGGATACACTACAGATAGTGATCCCGACGAAATCCAGGACGTCCAGATACCAGACTGGGTTAATATTTCAAAAGATATCCTGGAAAATCTCAAGTCAGGTGGAACCTACTGGGATTTAGACGGGAAAATTTCTTTGACTTTATACGAAAACGCCAAGCTATACTGGCGACAGGCCGGGAAGCCCGATCAAATACCTGAAGAGGTGTTTTCAGCAAATAACCACTACCCAGTGGGTATCGAGGGCCATAGACAGGCCTATAAGACCAATTTTTACACGCCAAACTTGGCAAAAATTTCAGGTATGCTGGATGAGCGAAACTTTCCAGAGTTAGAGGTCATCTGCAAATTTATGCCATTGGCCTATCATTTGGCATGGCCTCATTCCAGAGCGGAGTGCGACTATGAAACTAGCGCTCTGCTAAACTATAACTTTCTAAATAGTTATACTAAAGAAGGCCAGGAAATGATAAAGAAAATGTCCTGGAAGTCAGGCGACCGCCTGGCTTACTATTTAGAGTTAGCAGCGACGCTACCACCGTCGGAACCCCGCTTCCCATCTAAAAAAGGGGTATACGCATGGCAGAATCGGTTCGGCTTTGTCCCGCTACGATTTCGAGAAGCGGAAGAAATCCTACAAATTGGCGACGACAAATCGTTATTGAAGGAGGGAGCCTACAAGGTAAATCCTTATTTCTATGTAACTTTTTACTACGTAGGCTTCGAGACTTTAACGCCGGGACTGCGGTATCCCATGACGGAAGACGCATCGCCAACCAATTACCCAATTACCTACGCACCAAGAAATCCGCTCGAGCTCAGACCGGAGTTTGTCAGTAAAAGCTTCCAGGAGAGAACAATCGCTTCGGAAATGCCCGGGTATACATTAACATATACCCCAGCCGGTGAGTTAATATCTAAGGTACCGGTAAATCGTCCCTCAACTTCCCAAACGGCGCAAGCCGGAGGGACGGGACAGGTCAAAGCGCAGCCGCAGGCGCTAGCGCCAGTGGTCAAAGCTACACCAGCTTTGGACACTGCTGCTACGCAGGCAGCTGCAGTAGTTGTCGTGGTGCCGCATCCAATCCAACCAGCGGTGGCACAGCCGACTCAAGTACCTCAAGTACAACAACCGGCCGAGCCTGAGCCAGAGGTTGTCACCATCATGCAGTCTGTACCTCCGGCACCAGCTGTGTTACCGGCTAAAGTAAAACAGCTATTGCCGAAGATACGAAATTCAGACTCTGAGTCCAGTTCAGAGGAGGATGTCGAAGAAGAAGAAGAGGGTGAAATTCTGGAATCTGAGGGCCAGACATCAGAGAATAAGGATGCGATGGAGGCCAAAACTCAGAAACAGGCTCTTGAGGAGGAAAAAATCCAGACTCAAATTGACGAAGCAGTCACCAAAATGTCAGGGATCGATGTCAGACTGGAGAAGATGCAGGAAGCATCCCAGGAGATACCTGTGAAGGCCAAAGATCCTAAGGATCATGACCGACAAGCGAAGCAAGAGGCCTTACAGGCCAAAATTCAGGAACAGAGAAGGCTGACGCAGCAGGAATTCCTGCGTCAGAGGGCAATCCAAAGAAAGCTGAAGGAGCAGGCACTAGCCGACGATAGCTCAGATTCAGCCATTGCAGCGACAGAGCTGATGCGGAGGGGAAGAATTGCCGAGGAAGGTATTCCTGGAATTTATTCCCCAGACAAAGTTCAGCAGATGTTAGCTGAAGGTATGTCAGAAAAATTTATCTGACACCTAGCCAAGGAAAAGGTAAGGCGTAGAAAGAGGATAGGTAAGGCCAAGCGACGCAGACTTGCAGCTCAAGGACAGCAGCAACAAGGAGCGGCCGCCACCGGATCCGAAAACGACGCCTACGATACGGCCGAAGAAACGACGACCCCACAATACTCGACGAGCCAAAAGTCGAGATCGGAGACTTCAAAGAGTCAGACGAGAACGGAGACTTCAAAAAGTCAGACGCGAACGGAGACCTCCATAGGCCAGACAAAATCGGATAGGACAACAGGGTCCACTGCGACAACATCGTACACTCAGACGCGAACGGTATCGAAAACCGGCGGAGAGGTTAGTACTTCTTCTGGCAAAAGTAAATCCGTGCCCTCCAGCTATACCGCAAGAAGTAGCAAATCTGCGGGAAGCGTATTGGTGAAGCCCGATCTTGAATCGGAGGAGAAATTGATCAAGAAGGTCAAACTGAATGTGGTAGCTAGTAGACCCGAAAGGGAACCACAGCAGTTTGTCACTCCTGGTCAATTAGCCGAAACTCTGATTGATTATTGGGAGTGGCAACGGGAACAAAGGCGCTTAATTGGGCCGATCTCATTTGAAAATCCAGAGGTCGCCAATTATTTCGCCTTTGATCGGCAAGAACGGCCGATAATTTACAGAATGGTCAATGACGCCATGGCCGAGATTCACGAAAATTACCGCCAGCAATTTGAAATGCAAGGCGGATTTATGTTTGACGGAGAGCGCATCCCTGAGGAGATCTGGGAATGGATAATTTTAATTCTCATCCCCAGATGGCTTCAGGACTACGATGCCTCAGACGTCTTTACGGCCATTAGGTATGTGACCCTAATGATTTTTCTTCAGTTGGACTTCGCTCCGATCACGCCAACGGCAATTGGTAGGTGGTATGCCCAGGCGTGCTCGTTTGCGAACAGACAACTAGTCGTTGAGGCCCAGGGAAACCGTGTAGACGATGTCTACATTGCAGCCTTTAATCAGTATATTTTTATGGGCTCGCAAAGGTTAAACCAGATGGGTGTTAAGAGGAAGGCACCAGGCGATGACAGGTCGCAAGCTGATAAATTTCAGCGAACGGCTGCCAAGAGCCCGAGTAAGTTCAAGGTGCCTAGACTCCCTCCAGCTAAGAAACAACCACCGATGATACAACAATCATCAGCTACGACCAGCCAGAGGTCATATAGTGAAGCTGCTAGCACTTCTTACAAAAGTCCGCTTTCTCGGTCAAAATCAATTTCATCTAAATCTCTTAATTCAACTTACCGGACACAAAAACCACAATGCAGCAGCTCCACTAGCAGTGGTCAAAGGCAGCAGGGGAGAGACGATATGTTCTCAAACCCGGCCCCGTACAGGGCTAGACCGGGGTATGACCAAGGTCAACCCAGGGGAGGCTTCAGAGGGCGCCCTCAGCGACCTTACAGAGGCCGAGGAACCTGGCAACACCAAGGTCAAGACCCGGATGCTCAATTCCATAATCCAAATTTTATGCCGCTAGGTAGACGCGGCGGAAGCCAACAAGGCCAAAATAGAGGCCAAGATGGAGGTCAGACCCGAGGCCAACCAGGTCAGAGGGGGTACTATCAAGGTAGACCTCGAGGAGGCTACCGAGGCGGCGGGCAGCAGCAGTAAATAGCCGCAAAATTTTGGCCCAAAAATTTCTTTTTCGTACATATATTTTTACTTATTTCATAAAACACAAAAACCCAAAAACACTAATAAAATCACAAAAAAATCCAAAAAAATCAAAAAACAAAAAATCCAAAAAACATTATTTTCGGTGCTGCTGGCCATCAAAAATCTCTTTTTTGACAAAACCGGTGCAAAAACGCAACTGTAAAAAATATTTTAAAACTTTTGGCCACATTTTTGCTCAAATTTATTAGCGCATTTTAAAAATTTTGTGATATCCGTACATTCCCGCGTCGTCTTTTTGTATCCCCATATAATCTCGTATTTTAGTTTAATTTAGAAAAAATAGAGACGCGGGAAGTCGATTTGCATGCGGTTAGACCCACGGCCAACGAATTGACACAGCATGCAGACCGAGCGGCCGAGCCCGAAACCGGCCACATTCGGCACCGACGTTTACGTCGTACTCCTTAGGGCAGGAGGTTATTCCATCAACGCCGAGGTCAAAATGGACGTCACTTGCCAGCCATTGCGGCGAAGCCCTTGGTATTCGTTGTGTCCAACGACCAGCACAGGAGTTCTATTAGGACAGACTGTGAAACGGGAGTCCGGTGAGACAAACTGTTTATCAGGAGTCAGCCGGAATTGTAGATTTTTTCTTTTTTTTGATTAATTCTTTTTAATGCCGGGGTAACCCGGCCAAAAGTTTTTTTTCTACCTCCCGTAGGTCGGTTTCGACGCGCGAGGGATGTTGGGCACCCTGTTGATGCCAATTCGTGTGGGGAAATCGACATGCAAATCGACGACAGGGACGACCAGCGGCGCAGACATTTGCATAGAATGGAGCGCCACCAAAAGACCAAAAAGATAGTGAAAATCATTCTTCACTTTATATCGTTTTTATTATATTTCTTGACATTTTTGCTGGCGTCCCCAAATACAATTTTCCCAGCAACTTGTGTTTTTTATGAGTATTGCATTGTGGTATACCCACATTCTTTTTACATATTTCGCCGGACTTATTGCTTAATATATTCGTTTGTTTATTTAGATAATCCGTGTCGACGAAGGCGGAGGGCCAGAGGCCCAGGCGCCGGCTTACATCAAGTAAGTTTTGGGAAACCCCTTTCGGGTTATACCCAAGTAAGTTTATCCCTGAGGGGATTCCTTGTCTCATCTAGGAGACTGCGGAGGACCTTGGTAAGGCCCCCGTATTTAGAACAAAGTTTATCTTTGTTGTTGTAGGTCTGGGGATAACCGGACTGTTGCACAGATCACCGAGGCTTAGCCAAGGTATCAGTTCTAACAGGTCAGTTCAGACCCAATCTTTTCTTACGCCTCTTAAGGAAAGACCTGCACAACACTAGAGGCTGTATGGAAGTGATCAACAATGAGAATCAAAAGTACCTAATGTTGGACTTGACAGTTGATACAGGAGAGTTAAGATTATAAAGATCTGGAAAGACGTGAACAAACAGAATTCATACTGCTTCAAGTAGGTGTGTTTTGAACTTGAGTGAAATGTAGAGTCACCAGTACCAAGAATATTAGAGTTGGTGGTACATTAAATATAATCACACATCAGTGCAGCAAGGTAAATTATAACATCATGTCCCGTTGCTTCCTATGTCCGATTGCCTGCAACATACCGTTACCTCCAATATATTAAAACAACAAGTTTTGCTATGCAACTTTTGAGGCCCTAAGCCTAAGCTTAAGTATATTCCAAGGAAAGAATACATTACTACAGTACATGCTTTTTGTGTTGTTGGAAGTAGTTGGACACCACCTTTGAAAATTACACTATTGGAGGTGATGGAACACTGGTTGTAATAAGATGCTGTCGGTGGAGACATTAGCAGTGACAGGACATTGGGGGTAATTGGATAGGATAGGTCCAATTGGGGAAGAGGTCCACTAAATTTGTACCCAACTCTAATCGCACACAGCACAGTCCAAAATGGATACAAAATATTCCAAGTCACGTTTTTGAAAAGAACTCAACAAGATCTATTGATTGATACGCAATTTGGTGCATTTTAAAGAAAATAATTCCTGGTGAGGCCAAACATATTTCGGGTGAGGTTTAACCCCCCAAATCCCCCAACATGACCTCAATGCATGACAATATTTTCTTAGGAAGCTAGGCACTTACATATTCTTTGCTTCTTTGGTTGCTGTCTAGGATATTTCAGGACCATTAGGCGCTGCCGTTTCAGCACTGGCCATATCAGCACCAGGTAAACTGTGCATATGTTGTCGAAAAAGAGGGTATTTGATCATGTAATTGAAGCAATTATGATTATTCTTTGAGAATTTAATGTCATTATACCTCAACAGGGTTTAATTTTTCATATACGATCAATTTTTGGTGGATTAACTCATTAAAAACCATTAGAAATGATGTTTGAACTTTTTTTAAATCTTTTTTATCTAAAATACTGTTATTCACGTTCCAAACCCATCACTAGTTATGAATCGGTTCACGGAGGAATAATCCTACCAAATATGGCAAGATCGTCAATCAAATTTTTTACAATGGACACAAATGTGGTGAAATTTAAAAAATACCAACAAGTGAAAAATGGATGAAGGCCCAGAGCTGAGGAAATTAGCGAGACCAAAGCAAACATAAAAAATAAACATACAGTAGAGGAAACTAAAACAGTATTTACAAAGAATGGAAGGTGAAAAGAAATTCGAATACCATGAAAATCAAAAACAAAACGAGTTAGAACGTAAGGGCATAAATAGAGAAAGCATTAGAAGAAAGAAACAAAAACATAAAAAAAGATATCAGATAGAAACATAAACTATACTTGCTTTGATCAATGCAACACGATTCATTCAGAACTTGACCCCTCAGGAATTCGAATTTTACACCTCAGCAGTATTTTTAGTTGGATTTAAGGAATTTGCAAATATTCCAAAAATAATACACGAAAAACCACGAAAATGAGTTATTTTCCTCTCTTTGATATTCCAAACACAGTGTGAATTTTGCATAGTTATGAAACTCTGACATGTGATACTGGAGTAACGATGCTATCGAACGAGGAAGATCAGAACTTCAGATCTACCCTGGTCACTATAAGGCTGCACTTTTGGGTGGGCGGTTCTTTTGGCACGACACTGTTATCAGGGTTACATGTGGTGAAAAGTCTGTTCTATGGATAGTGCTATGGAGAATCAGTATATTTTTCATCTAAGAAGCAGTACTGGTAGCGTCCGAAAAATTTTGGGTCCTAAAGTATAAAATTTTCGAAAGTTGGATGAGAGTTCTAGAGGGCGTATTTTACCAATGTCCGTCAGAATATCCACCACTGTGCGCCTCAAAGAACGCATGGTCGACCACCAGAAATAATGGGGCTCAATACGATGATAATATATATAAGCGCCACCGTGCATTATCAATCGACCTACAAAAAGATCAGTGAATATTGTAGGCCGCTTTTAGGCTGCAGTGCTGAGTTGTCTGTCACAATGATTCATCATGCTTGTCCATAATCATATTTTTGCTTAAGAGTTTCCAGACCACAAGTTCATCATAGAATGTGTCCTTTCATTTTTTCGATCGTCCATTGTGCTTTACGCGTTAACAAAAGAGCGTAGAGTTGGGGGCAAGCTTTTTTTAGTCATTTTGGGGGCCTGGGCCCTAAAAAATTTAGAGATGGTTCCTAAAATTTTAGGTGTAGGAGCCATTTTGGCTCCTAAAATTTTGAATTATTTATTTATATATTTAGTGAATTATAGTTATTTTCATTCAATTTTAGCTTCAAAGTAAGTATTTTACAGGCTCTAAAATCATAAAACATCGAAAATTTTCCGGCGCTTCAAGCCCGATTTCATTCTATAATTTTTCGGATTGATCTATTCACTGTTTTCCTACAAATCAAACTTTATGAGCAAAAAATTTTTTTTTCAAAAAAGGGAGAAAATATGGGGGTTCGACAAGGAAAAAATGAATTTCGGTGCATTTAAGAGGCGATCTCAATTTTTCAACTTTTTAGTAACTATCATTTTAAATATGGAGCCGAGTTTGAATTCATAATGATAATGGTGGTGATTTTCATAACTTTCGAGTTTAATTTGAATTTTTTCAAACTCATGAAAGTATGAACTAATTTTTAAATTTTAAAATGATGCATATATGTTTTCAAGTCTCATGTTTATTAAATAAGTTATCCTTAAATTGATTTTCCAGCATTTTAGAGTGTCAGAGTCTAAAAAATTTTGTTATGCAGCGCTAGAAAGATATAGGAAACAACATTAAACAGTATCTTCGAAACCCTAATGCTTTTGTGCCAGAAGAAAATGAACTCAAGTGATATCCTGGAAGAAGGTTTGTGCAAAAAAGAACGAAATATTGTGTTTTTTTGTAAAAAATTTTCTTTACACGAAGATTTCTAGGCCGATCTTTGTACATGTCGAAAGAAGTCTGTAACCGGAAAACGCTGGTTGGAAATAAAATGTTGAACAGTAATTTTTTTGAACACGCATCAACTGATTGAATATCCGGATAATTTAATTATGTACGTTCCACAGTGTGTTATAAGCCCGTTTTTTGATATTCTTCAACTACAAATTTTTTGAGTCCCAAATTTTCAAATCGGCCCCTAAAAATTTAGGCCTAGAAGCCATTTGGCTCCTATTTTCCAAACCAAAAAAGCCTGGTTGGGGGTTTCAAAAATTTACTCGTCAAGCACAGATTCTTGTATCCTAAACACAAAAATGGGTATCCAATTGTCATATAGATGTCTCTAAAATAAGATTCAGGAACATAGTTTGAGACAGTTTATTTCAATTTTCCCTCAAATCAACCTCCACCTGTATCTTCACATTGATTATGTCATCAACATGATCGATCGGTTGATGATCAAGGAACATTATTTTTTTGTAACGCATCACTTTTTACTAAATAGCATATGGATTATAGAGTGTAAATTTTTTTCGTCAAATTTTCGGTTTGAAAATTTCAATATTTCTCGAGCCAGTAATTTACCAAAAATGAAGGAAAAATGAGGTATTTTTAGTTCTATAATCTATTTTTTATAAAATGCTTCCAGATACAAAAGGGACACAAATCAGTTGTCACATTAAGTACGAGTAGATTAGGAGCCATGTCACATTAAGCCAATAGGTGATCAGCCACATTGATGGGAAAAACCCATACCATATCCCATGAGAAATACGGCCATGGCACTGTAGGTGACATGCTGTGACCCCATTGGGTGTCTCCGTGAGGTTATCTACTTTGGTAACCTAACCCAGCTGGCACTACCACAGAAGAACCTATGGTGTACCTCGGCCTTGTCCTAGGGTTCAGCTGTAGAATAATGGACAATGCGGCCGGGTCAGGGGTGGCAATCCCTAGTCCTCATTTACTGAGAATTAGGGACTGTACCATTCGTGGAATGGCTTACTGTAGGGGACTCGATTGTCAACTTAAATCCCCTAATTGGCCCTGACCTTAAGGGTTCAAGGGCTTGCTCAACTGAGGGTACTCTCAAGGGAAAACTGGCTTAAGGAGGATTCCCACAAATATACCCTCAACAATAATAACCCCTGAGAAGACTCACTGAATCCTCTTCTCAAAGTACTTGGTGCTGGGCGATGGGTTCAAGGGTCAAATGTGGGTCCTACGGACGGCGGGGAAGTGGCTTCAATAATCCGAAAGAGATTCGGCGTGGAGGTTAGGCAAATGCGAGTCGGCGGGTGATGATATCAAAACGTTCCTTGGGGGAGGCGAGGGGGGTTCTCAACCAACAGGGGACGGGGTAAACTCCTAAGGTTGGGTTACGGTAACTGGCAATGCAAGGTAGACCGAAGGCGAATATGTAAATTTATTAATGAGGGGCGGCGGACGCAGGCAAAATATGCAAATTTATAATAAACGATGTTGACGAATGCGGAGTTGTAAGCTAAAAAAGCAAAAGATGGTTTAGGCCCAAAAATGAGTGCAAAATTAACGAAACAAGCCCTTTTTTAATCTACAGTATGCCTTGGGCGGAGCTAAGACACACCCAAGCTAACTTCTGCAGCGGAAATCGCTGCAGAAGATGCCTATGGTCACATAGACATTTTCCAGTTCACTACGTTAAGCATTGGGGTGAGTTTTCACTCTCCATGCTTAACATATGAACGTCATCTAGTGAGAATCTCCAAACTAGTCGTTGCACATTGCGAAACGTCGCTAGTTTTTACTGATAAGAGGTGCACGTTGTGCTCCAATTACAGCGATGAGCTCGGAGAGCTTATCTTTAACCGAAATTCTGACTAGCGGGTTACATACTGTAGTCTACGTGCGTAACGGAAAAAATAACAAGTCGTAAGAGAAATAAAAGTGCAAA
The DNA here is from genome assembly GCA_963922205.1 of Romanomermis culicivorax. NCBI lineage: Eukaryota > Metazoa > Nematoda > Enoplea > Mermithida > Mermithidae > Romanomermis > Romanomermis culicivorax. Next base: position 162,194 of record CAWUHX010000113.1, on the reverse strand, counting down.
AGTAAAGCTGAAACGAAACACAAAAAGTACACACAAAAATTGCATGTAAAAATTATAAAAAAGGAACGCAAAATTAATGCAAGTTACTGTAGAACAAAACGTGGCAAAAAACATAATGGAAAAATATGATGTGAATCACGTGATGCTGGGTGAAATTCGTCGGCAGGTGACACAGTACTGTCGTCCAAATTGTTTACATAAAGTTCTTACCGTGAAAGTTTTCACTTCGAAAAATCGCTAAAGGTCAGGCCAGTATGCTCAGAAATTTCCAGCTCTACATGATATTTTGTTCACCAGAAAATCGTAAAAATCTGAAATACTACTTGCTTTCCACTTTCATTATTTGGAAGCATTTCAAGAAAAACAGACTATAGGTCATATAATGATAAAAACACATCAAAATACACGATTTTCATGTCTTCCACCCAGTGTTTTTTTTGTACATGACCCATTTGCACATGTACAAACGAGTAGGCAATTTTCATTTGTACATATTTGTACAATGAAAATATTAGTTTTTTAAGCGATTTTGTTTGGGTACTTTTTGGTACAGATATCGAATCAAATATATTTTGATTTTAGAAGAAGTGAGACCGCTCTAAATAAAATCAAAAAAATACTCAACAACAACAAAATTTATTTAACACTGGGCAGGGCCGCACATCAAAAAATCATTCAAGTAGAGGAAGATTTTTCTCAAACAATTTTATTGCAGCTTTTTCATCTTTACACACCTGACAATAAGCCTTTCGGCTTTCGATGTCGATTACACGAAGCCAAGTAAATATTTTTAGCCACGTCGGGTTGAATTTGTAACAAGGAGTAGCCATATTATTATCAGGTCAGTTCAAAGTAAAATAACAGATTTCTATAAAAAGGAGTGCATGAGTTAGTCATATTTAGCACCTGAAAAAGTGAGCAAAATTGCTTGGTGGGAAGAATTAAAAAAAAATTTTCCCCACTTGATATCTGAAGAATTGAGGGTGGGGTAAAAACTAATAAAAATTGACAACAACAACAAAGTTAAACCTACTGATTTATCTGAGTACTTCAATTCAATTAAGACTCAATTTATTATTACCATCCAAGAAATTCCAAAATTTTCAATATTTGGAAAATCATAAAATTTATACCACAGTAATAAGGCGCGGTTCACAACATGCAGCACAGTTCCACTGAGACAAGCGGAAATCTCAATTTTTGTTACAAATTTCGGCAAAATTTTGGATTCTTCTCGTTTGTACATGTACAAATGACGACTAAAAGTTCATTTGCCCCTAGAAATTTTCATTTGCCGACGGCAAAAAAAACACTGCTTCCACAACATAAAAAAGTCGAATTATGAAAAATGTCACCCACAGTCATTTTGTGATGACAAAAATTAGTACTTTTCAGAAGGAATTCGAAATGTAAAGGTTTTATTATGATTATGATTTCTGAGAGATTCTACCTTTTGCTCCATTGACCTGTAAGTTGAAAATTAATGATATTTGTAAAAGAAATATTTTGAGTAGTTTTACATGCTGAGTATCATGACAGCATTCATTCCACGCAAAAATCAAAATTCACATAGCTACAGTACTCCAAAGTTTGGAATTTTTACATTTTTTGGCATTTTTCAGTCTGTACACGTGTTTCGAAATATCACAGCTCAGAAAAGACGATGGTAGAACATTTCAACCAAACCTTCACCAGCATGTTAAAAAAGTATGTTTCTACTATGCTTAAAGACTGGGATTCATATCTACCACATGTTCTATTTGCATATCGGACATCACTCCATGAGTCCAGCAAAGAAATACCCTTTTATGTACTATATGGACACAATGCCCAGCTGCCCTCTGATGAAAACTTTCACATTTACTGCAATCCTTATATCCTTGACTATTCTAACACAGCTTAAATTCAAGCCGTATGCACGAACGTGGATTAATGGTCACTTACTTAACTCGGTGTTGAACTTCTTAACACTGTGTTAAAAATTTTAAGCAGCATTAAACTTCCAAATTTAACCTTTGGGCAACAATAGACTTGCAATAAAAACAACATAAACAAAAAATAGTCTTCCTTTCTTATTCATTTGAGTGAAATTTGCTTCTCTGATTCTGTGGTTTTTCTTGTAAATAGATTCCAGTAAAAACCGTAAAAGAACTCATAATTTTGACAAAGAAGAAACCAAATTTTTATTGAAATGCATTTCCGAATGTGCTGACACTATTGAAAATAAAACTACCGATTCGAAATTGGTGAATGTTAAAAATTCAGCATGGAATACCATTGAGGAAGCATTCAAATCTAGCCCAAATGTTAAAAAGTGCTCCAAAGAGCAATTATACAACAAGTGGAGGAACTTGGAAGCAGTAATGATTTTACATTTGAATTTGACATACTGTATCACAGAGTTTTAAAGTGAAATCGCTGTAGATTAAAAGTGCTGCCACAATTCAACTCTGAAAATAATGCAAAAATCATGCAAATTAAAGTGATCATTTGCATTTACACTGGATATTCAAATTTGGTACCCATGAAAAGTAGGAAAAATTTTAAGCATGAATAGAAATGACATTCCACGTTAGCTGAAGTAGTTTTGTGTGGGTCAGTAGGTTTATCCTCTACTGGCGGCCCACACATGCAATGTTGTGGATGAGGTATCGGTTACACTAGCCGATTTGCATAGTTTATTTGTATATATAATAGGACGGTAAATAAAGAACAATAGGAAGGCGTAAAGAGATCAATAAATAGTTGGCCAAAGGCCCAACTATTTATACACAGAAAAAGACGCTCACATAAAATTTACATAGCCCTCGGTGGGCGAAAAATAATACAACAAAAACGGGCAAAGTTTGCATGATGTGCATCTGCAAACACATCAGTAATTAACTATAATAGCACGTCGTTCGGCTTCTTGGGCATCATCATTTTCATTTTCTTGAACCTGGCCCTCATAATTTTGATCTTCAATATCTTCACCAACAAAATCGTTATCCATTATTGCAAAATTGTATAACACAACACATGTGTAATGATTTAATTTTTCTTCCAGCAAAGCTAGCAATTGAATCGCATTATTTATTGGCCAGTTTGTATCTTATCCAAAATTCGTTATCAGAATATTTTTCAAGTGGGTTTGTATGATCCGAAAAAGTCCTGATTCGAACATAATCATCAATAGCCGCTTTATCCATATCTTCGAGAATGTCCAAAATATCCAACACACAAAAGAAAAAACTACCTACTATTCCAGATTTCAGATGAAAAGTGCACTAACTCACTGTTAATCCTGGGGGAGAGCAGGATTAAAATCTCGTGTTAATTTAACACAGCATTAGCACTAAGTCACGTTCATGCATACTGCTTAACTCTGACACCGCTTAAAGTGCCATTTTTAACACTGGATTAGCTCAAGTGGCGTTCGTGCATACGGCCCATAGTGATTAATTATTTTTGTTATTCGGTTTTATCTATTTTTTGTGTGTGTGTGGTTTTATTCTTAAGGAAAGAGGTGTAACGAATATTCATTTGTTGATAATTTTTCTTATATTTTATTCTGTCTTTTACTTCCTACTACGATTTTTCATTTCTAGTGCCCATAACTATATTTCATGTTTATTTTAGTCACTAGAATTAGCTCTCAACATTATAGCTATCATAACTCATCTTTCAATCTAACAATGTTTGATTAGGTGTTTTCTGTCTTTTTGATCTACCTGTCATAACCGTCTAGTCAATATAGTTTTACCATTGAATAGGTGGAGCAACATGCTCGATTGGTTATAGTTTCAAAAATTTTCGTCCCTGATGTGTTGTCTATTCTAATTTCCTTCACGATAAGATCTAGATTTTCTCAAAGTGCCATTTTGATTGTTTTCCAAGATGTAAAAATGCGATGAGCTCGACAAGAAATTCGAGCATCGAAAAACCCTACTTCTTGAATTTTCTCCATGGAATTGTAAAAAATCTTGTGCATCATAATATTACAAATTTTTTTGAGACGGCTTTTCTCATAACTCGAAATTTTCAAGATCGAATTTAGTGAACCGCTGCTTTTTTGGGAATGTTCTTCCACTTTAAAAATGTGCCTCTAAAAAATTATTGGGCGCCGGGTATTCAGATTATTTTTTCGAAAGATGCTTGTCCCCAAAACGAAATTTTCCAAGACTGAACATCACATGAGGAGAAAAAACCAAATATCACGTTATTGACAGAAATCGTGAATGACTAGTCCCACATGGCAGCTCTTAACATAATTTTCCACTCTTCAAACAAAGGAAAAAACATAATGGCGATTTTTAGTATGATCATGAAAAAAAGTAAAGTAAAAAAGTGTATTTAGCGCAAGCAAACTGAACATACATTAAGATACATTAAAACAATTCCTCAAACAAAAAAAGCAATGAACGTCAAAAAAACGATGAAATTAAAGCAAAATAAAATGCAATTAAAACAGAATTAAAACGCTGCACAAGGTCAAAAAGGCTGTGGTAGCACTAATATTTGACCTATACACTAAAACTTTGTAGTTTTGATTTAAAAACACCATAGTCTGTTTTTTATAAAATGCCTCTAAATAGAAAAGTGACACAAATCAATACTGTCATCAAAATCGTTTAAAGAGAGCTCTTATTGTATAATTTTTTACGCAAAACATTCTTAAAGGTTAGGTTGTTGTATTTTAATCATGTCGGGGTTTTGAGGATGAAGGCAGGCAGGGGTGGGTTCCAGATTTCGTCCTTAATGCACGTATTTCCACCACCCATGCTTACCCGATTAATTACTTAATTAACGTACTTAAACCCGACAATGTTTACCCCACAAATTAAGAAAGCTTAGTTTCTTAATTTGGCTTCCTATAACAAAAGGTAAAAGAGGAGAGACTTTACTCCTTACTTTTATCTAACACAAAAATAGACACTTAGGTATATAACCAATGGGTGTGCGAGAGAACATGAAAAATCCCTTGTGCTGGGGAAAAGCAGTATAAAAGGTGCACAGGGAGGCGTACTAGTAGTAAACATATAACACAACAACAATAAGAGCGAACCCAACACAGACATGCCAAATTTGAGCTACAGTAAGACGCCCTTTGATGGTCGCATAGCTCACTCCGCTTTGGACTTGCCCGTCTTTTCAAATAAATGACAAATTTTGGAAAATCATAGAACTCAGTGGAAACACACAACAACACCCCTCCCCCCTTGCGGTAGATCGCCTTGAGCGATCGTCATAGAACAACCAAAACTTGCAAGGGGAAGGGACTCCACCACTACAAGAAGTCACGGGGTGGCTGAAGAAGTCTTCGGCGTCACACAGCAGGGCCAAACGGAGTCCTTGTTGTATTTTGAGCTAATTTGGGCCGCGCGCAGGGTGAGACCTCCCGATGCGATCTGCAATTAGCAAGGCCCTAAATTCAGCAACACCGCCGCCCGTGTTGTCACTCCATCTGCACTGATATACTGGAGTGCACCAGCATATGAGTGCATGCGGATGAGAGGGTGAGGCCCCCCACTATGGTTGGCGTGGATGGCGAAAGCAAGGGGGGAAGATGCAGGGGCAGCAGAAAGGACAATTGATGAAAGTGGGGGCGTGGGCGGTAAAACATTTCGGAGTGTCTTACTGTGTGGACTAGTGTCAGCTGCACGGCCATGGGGAAAACTAGTACAAGTAAAGAAAACTAGTACTGCATGGCTGTGGGGAAAGCTAGTACAAGGAAAAAACGAGATTGATAAAACAACCGGGGGAATGAAGAAAAAATCACAAAAATGACAAAACTTAGTTACTGTACAGAACAGCTGAAAGTCAATGGCAATGGCAGTAGTGGGTGTCTGATGCCGAACTTTGGTGCCATTGATAATTGTCCAGGCAGTCATAGCGATCGTCGCGGTAGCGGTCATTGCGATGGTCGTGAGGGTCCCAGTGGTTATTGTAGCAGTCATCATATCGGTTTGATCTCAAGTCGTGTGGGGAGCAGCCGTAACCATTGGCATGGCCCCTGTGGCGGGATGATGCTGTGTAGGTTTGGGTTCCAAGCAGTGAGAGTGGGTTGGTACCGGGCAGCGGTATGGGATGCAGTATCAAGGACAGTCTGTCGGACGGTAATCCTGTAGGCCGCAGAGGTCCGGGCGGTAGAAGGTTCTACCGGCTGGAGAAGTCGTGCTGGCACAATAGAGGAATGGGGCAGTCTGTCTCACTGTGGTATTGCAGATGAATGTTGGCGACATCGGGTGGCTGCGGAAATGGCGAATACTGCGGATAGGCCATCCAGCAATTGATAAGGCCGATGGTGGTATTGTAGGCTTGGACTAGGCAGGACAGGTTGTCTAAACCATGAGCTTCATATAGAAATTATGCGAAATGTAAGGTTTGAAGGGCGTTGATGATGCTGAGTTCTTCGACCCATATGCCCATAATCCATCACAAGATGAGAGCCGCGACGTCCGGGGAAATGGGCGGTTGAGGCTTGTGGTAATCGGTTTGGAAATGGGCCTGGAAACATTGATACAAAGCAAGCGAGGCGTTTGTTGCACGAATGTTTATGGCCATTGTAATTTGAACTCCAATGGGGCCAAAAAAATTGATCAAAACCATTTCCTGCAAGGTGTGTGGTGAGAAGGAATCCACCATTGGGTCCATTCAAGGAGGATAGCACGGTGTGGCCAGTGTAATGGAATGGGGCTGATCAGTAGTGCAAAAACAAACATAATTTGGCAACATTGTTGACTCGCTAGGCAGCTGTGGTTCGAAGCGTAATGCTGTACAGGCCGCAGGAGTGGCTCCCAGTACAGGGCCTGTGAAGATTACCAATTTGGGTTGCAACAAAGCAGTGGACATCGACATTGACATCAAACTGCTTGTAGGTAATCTTGAGGATGGGACCGACATTGAGGCCATGGGCCGCAATGAGGTGGTAGTCATGGAAGGTGGTGAGGTGGTCAGTACAGTTGGTTCTATATCCATTGGTAGCACGGGAGGCAATTGAAACTTTAATTCCAGTTGCTGAGGTTGTTTTAAGGCCATAGCGGCAGTACATTCAAAAACCATAACTAATAGCGAGGCATTTGCATTTCATTGTACTGCATCGAGTTTTGGCGTCGGTGAGCATGCGGCTGTTGTAGGCAATGACCCATTGATCGTTGCCATTTTCCTGGTACAAAATTGCTCTGATTGCGGTTGTACTGGCCTCAGTTTGTATGACCAATCGAGCTTTGCCATCATTGAGTAGGGGAGGAAAGGCGAAGAGGTTAGGGCTTTCTTGATAACCTCGAAAGCTTTTTTATGGTCATCTGTGAATTGGTAATTGGAATCATGGCGGATGAGTGCCTAAAGCAGGCTTGACAGGGTTGCCAATTGCAGGACGAAAAGTTTGCACCATTGCATTAGACCTAAAAAACTCTGCACACCTTTTTTTGGTTGGGGGGAATTCGTAGTCTGCAATTGCTTTGACTTTTTTGGGATCAGTGGCGATACAATCTGCATTAAGGAGATGTCCTAGGAATTTCACTTGTGGCAGCAGGAATTCACATTTATCAGGGCGAAGCATTAAATTTGTGGCGCGGAGGGCGTCGGAAATAATTTGCAAATATTCTAAGTGCTCGTCAAACAAATTCGAGAAAACGATAATATTGTCAATATATACGAGGCAAATTTTCCAAATATATGGTTGGAGAATTCTTTCCATTAAACATTGAAATTTGGCAGGTGCATTCTTCAAACCGAAGGGCAAAACTTTGAACCCAAACAAACCTTCTTGGCAGATGAAGGTTGTTTTGTCCCAGGAATCATTGTCAAGAGGTACTTGCCAATACACGGCTTTGAGATGGAGTGTGGTGAAGAATTTTGCCTGTCCCATCAGCTCCAGATAGTCGTCGATGCGGGGGATTGGAAATTTGTCGTTGGTATTAACTTCCTTAATACCCCAGTAATCTACTATGGGGCACCAGGAACCATCTTTCTTCTTTATGAGGAACAGCGGCGCAGCCCAGGGCTAGTGGGATGGTTCAATGAAATTGTTGTCGAGCATCTCTTGGATATGGCAGTAGATGATAGGTCTCTGTTCCATCGCGGTGCAGCAATAATTGGGGGATACCGGTTTTGCAGTGCCGGTGTCGATGCCCATGGTCAAGTCATTTGTGAATGTAGGTTTGTTGCCTGGGAGGCTGAAGACATCACAGTTTAGCTGTAGCATATGGAGGGCCTTAGCTTTTTGGGTGGCCTTGATGTATGTCTTGGCGGTCATTTTGTTCAAGGCAAAATCCAATTTCTGTTGGTCATTGTGGCATGGGAGAGATTTGTCCAGGGCGGCTAGTTCATGGTCAGTCAGATCATGATCTGAGGCCACGGTTGCTACTTGATAATCTGTGGAGTTTTTGGCGGACTTGAGCACGTGTTGGCCACAGTGAGAAGTTGGTTGGGGGGGAGTTTGATGCTGTTCGGCGTATTGTTGACAAACAGCAGGGGGCATCTACCATTAGTAATGTTGACAATTGGGGTTTCGATTGGGAATTCTGTGGTGACCTGATTGTTGGTTAGCGGTTGAATGATTAAATCAGGAATAGAAACAAGGGTGGAAGGGAAAACGCTGCTGGTTACCCATTGCTGGCAATTTGGCCAAATGGAGATGAATGCTTGAGCAATGAGGAAAATAGATTTGGTGAGCTCTGTAACCTCCAACTCCCATGATGGCGGTTGGTGTGGACTAGGTTGAGCCTGCAGAACCGATTGTTCAGCTTCAATTTCTTCCAATTGGCTGAAAGTATCCGATTTATTGTCACAAAAACTTACTCTTTCCATTTCAGGAATTTCTTCCAGGATGTTATCATGCACGGCTTTGAGGAATTGGTCCGTTTGTGGGTGAACTGCAGCAATTACCTTGAGCAGCAGCTTGACATCCTGTATTTCGATGTAGTTATCCTTGAAGTTGAGAATCGCATGTATGTTGGGATGCACCAGAAAGTCTGTGCCAATGGTACATTGGTCGTTATTGTCATCCTCCAGAATTATGCACTTCATCATGTGTTCACTGAACGCAGACCCCATGGTAACTAGGACTGGGCCCTGCGCATGGACGATGGCACCATCTGCAGCTTTGATCTTGCCGCATATAGGGGGCTGGAGTGACTGCTTGTCAAAAGCGCTTCTGATGAGGCCTGAGGACAACACTGAACATTGGGTGTGGGTATCCATGAAAGCTTGAGTGTTGGCTGTGCCAAGCTTGATTGGTATTTGAAAGGCTCATGTGGAGGCCTATTTTTTTACAAATGTCTTTGTGGACGGTGTTAGGCTGTCTATTTGGCAAACTGATGAGTGAAAGTGGCATGGATCGTAGGAGGTGTTGATTGGCTACTGGTGCGCATGTCTGGGCCAGTTGGGGGAATGGCGGAAGTGGACAGCAAGGCGGGGAAGGCAAGCGGGAGTTCAGAGGATTGTGAACTGGTGCAGGACGAATTGGTAGGCATAGTGATGTAAGGGGCCAGGGTGGCGTTATAATGATTGTGCTGCTCCCACAGTGGCCTAAAATTGGCATTCCGGTAGATGGCATAGGTATTCTGAACAAGATCAGTAGGGGGAGATGGAGAATTACCTTTGTGAAGGTATCTGCATGACCCACACGAGAAATTTGAGCCTTTTTGGGGAGGTATTCCACAGTGCAGTCTCCATTTGTGTTGTCCGCGGATGTTGTTAGAATTGGGTCGAAAATCGAGCGTCGAATGGTGGGCAGCATATGGCCGTCGGCCTGGATCCTGATGGTTGTTTTGCTGGGCAGTTTGCTGTTTGAGCCAAACACAATCTTTGGTGTTGTGCGTGCGAGATTTGTGAGCATCGCACCAAAGACCTCTTGGTTGATACTGAGCAGGGCCCCGATGGTCGTGGCTTGCCAAGTGGTCGCAACAGTTGCCCTAATTATCCCGCCCTTGAGATTGTTGGCGAGGAGGCTGGTTTTGAGCATTAGATTGATATTCTTCCGGGGGTTGCTGGGATTGGCCTTCTTTGCAGTCATGGTCCCATCATTGGATTAGTTGTTCTAATAGCATCTCAGTTTGTGGTTGCGGCTGTGGCAAAGGGGTGGTTTGAGGTTGTTGAAAGGATACGAATTGGGTCGGCACCAGCATTGCATTTTGCAGTCGTCAGTCGGCGGAAGGTGTACAGTCGCAGTAGCGTTCCTGGGAGTGATCCATACTGCAGCGGCAGTTAAAATGACGGGTGAAAAATTGCAGTGATCATGGCGGTGTTGCCACTGGTTCAGCCTGGTTCACAAGGATGGGTCGATTCGCAGTTCCAATTTAGGCTTTTGTGACGTTGAGGATGATGCATGCTTTGGGGACAGCGTTGGCCAATTGTTGAACATTGGTGAAATTTTGTGCTTGCAGGCTGATGGTCAGTTGATGGAAAACAGGCATTTTAGTTAAAAAATGTCAATTACTTGTTTGTGCCGGAAAGTTTGGTCTTTGTCTTGATACAACAGCAAAAAATATGTCATTACCCTACTCAAAAACGAGGCGGGTTTCTATCCATATTCTGGGGTGATTGATGCGAGCTCACACTTGAGGGTCATTTGATTGCAATCAGGGACCAATTGGAAAATAAGAAAATTTTTGGCGTCCTCATACTGCAGCATATCTTGTATTATATCACTCGGCGTGTCATGGGTGAGGCGGCAAAGTGCACTCATCTTCATGTGGTTCGAAGCATCGTATCGGAATTCGTTTTCTAGGCGAATGGAGAAGCGTAGGAGGCGCTTGTTGGTTGCAGAGACATCAATTACGAGTGGGTGCTTATTATCCACAATTGTTTTGATTCAGCTATCTTCTTCTTGATGGGACATATGCGGCAAGTCGAAACGAGGCTGCAGTTGATCATAATAGTCATTGGGTTTGTAGTCCGAGAATCCGGATGGGTTTACTGGGGGTGGCGGGCATCGTTGAGGTGCGGGAAATATCGTCCTTGCTGGGGGTGGTACAGGAAAATTTGTTATTGTACAAGGTATCTGTTGATGGTGCTTTTGGTTTGATTTGCGTCGGGGGGTGACCATAGGCCAAAGCTGGTTCAGTCTCACAGAGAGTCTCATTGGGGATATAAATATCCCGCAACTCCTCACTGTGAAACCGTGGGGTCACTGGTGGTGGCCTAGGTGTCGGCAGATTGTTATGTGCTATGGCAGCAGTAGTTGTAGAAATAAGTTGTTGCATTTTTTGGGCAAGGGCAGCGAAGTACACGTTGGTCGCTTGAACTTGTTCCTGGATCTCGCATTGAACACGTAATTGTTGGGCTTGAAATCAATCAGAGACGGCACCGATAATTTGATCAATAGTTTGAACTGTGGGGACATTGTTGGTAATTTGCGCAGCAGCAGTGCTAAGTTGCTCAAGGGCATTGTGCACTTCTAACCCAAAATTGTGAACTTTGTTAGCATTGGCAATGACCAAACTGCTGCGGTGGTCATTTGCAAGTGCTCGAGTGGCAGCTGGGGCCAGTGGCAGGTCGATATAGACGAAAGATTCTGAGGAGTCGGTGCGGTCAATTGTTGGGTCGATATCTGTTTGTGCGGCATTGCTGGGTGGTGGTATCTGAGATACAGCCGACGTGCTAGCAAGTGTGGCGGTGGCAGTATTCGAACTTTGACCTAGGGGTTGCAGCGTGGTGCTGAGGCAATAGTGCTGGGCAGCACTTGGGCTTGGGTGTTCCCATCTAACCAGGAGTTACTGAAAAGAGGAATGGGCAGGTTAACAGGCGGGAGACTTACTGAAGGCGGCACAGGCGGTCGCCTGGGATTTGTGGCAGGTGGTGGGATCAGCTGATCAAAATTCAAAGTGGGGCGTGCGGGGTTAGAGACCTTGGGCCAGCTTGATTGTGATGGCGGGCGCATGTCGTCAGGCCACGTATGGCTCATTGTTGGCATCTTCTTACACAAATTGTAGAAGCCTGATTGGTAACCATGGGCGCAAGAGCAGCATGGTCGATTTTCAAGAATTGGGGGCCGAAATCAGATGCAGCGCAATGGCGTGGAAAGGAAGCATGCAAACCAAGTGGTCACCAATGTTGTATTTTAATCTTGTCGGGGTTTTGAGGATGAAGGCAGGCAGGAGTGGGTTCCAGAATTCGTCCTTAATGCACATATTTCCACCACCCACTCTTACCCGATTAATTACTCAATTAACATACTTAAACCCGGCAATGTTTACCCCACAAATTAAGAAAGCTTAGTTTCTTAATTTTGCTTTTACAACGTGAGGTTAAGAGGAGAGAGTTTTCTCCATACTTAACAAAAAAATAGACACTTAGGTATATAACCAATGGGTGGGCGAGAGAACATGAAAAATCCCTCGTGCTGGGGAAAAAAGTATAAAAGCAGCATGGGGAGGCGTACTAGTAGTAAACATATAACACAACAACAATAAGAGCGAACGCGTGCTAAATTTGAGCTACAGTAAGACGCTCTCGGATAGTCTGCGTAGCTCACTCCACTTTGGACTTGCGTGTCTTTTCAAATAAACGACAAATTTTGGAAAATCATAGAACTCAGGGGAAAGACACTACAACAAGGCCAGTGTGCTGACAAGTTTCCAGTCTTATATGATATATTGTTCAGCAGCAAATCATGAAAATCTGAAATACTACTTGCTTTCCACTTTCATTATTCAGGAGCATTTCAAGAAAAACAGACTATACTGTTTCTGCTTGAGACGATGTTTTCAGGTAACTTATTCAAAAAAAAATATCGAAAAAAATTACAGTGATTATATAATCGCCTGCACCATGTGACAATAACCAACATTTTTATTTCACATAAAACCGAACGTCTGTATGAATCGATGTCATATTGTTGCAAATTTTCACATCCCATATGTGGAAGACTATAAGTCTTTACTGTTGCCATTTCAAGTCTGGTTGGCGATACCCACGGCAGTTCTTTCAACGTTTGGTCGAGTGATCATTCTGGAAAATATTGGGGTAAATTTTAGCAGGGGTGGTGCGGCTGAAAAAAAAACGACAAGAAAGCAGACTCTACCCGTATGCCAGAAGGTGGAGCAGAATACTCCACGGAGTAGGCAAATCCCAGGAGCAGCCACTCCCCGGAGTAGGCTAATCCACCGATTAGCTAGCTACTCCTCGGATTAGGCTACTCCACGGATTTTCTTTTTCGGCGTTCCAGAAAGTGGATTAGTGGCGGAGTTCGTAATCAGTGGATTAAACAGTGGAGTAGTGGCAAAAACACACGAAAGAAAGTCGTCACATTTTTCACAATAGATTTCTGCTGTTCATCGTCGGTTTATCGATTTTATTATTTTTCCCTGCAAGACCACATTGTTGCATTGTTTTTTGCTAATCTGCATATATGAAACTTGTGAGATGAGCAACAAAAAACGAGGTTGTAGTTTTCCTATCAAAATTCACACTCTCGGTTTATTAAATTCATATTGTAGTTGGAAGTCGAAATCTCTATACATTTCGAATGGATCTGATCTTCGAAAAAGAACTCGTGGAATGTTGTTTGTATGCTCGTTTTCCTCGTCCAAATTTCTCATAAAATTGATGAAATCAACAACTTCCATAGTTATAGTGCTATAAATCAGTCCTACTCCACTGAATACACCTGCTCGATGCAGGTTTAGAAAAAGACGAGAAAAAACGTTTTTTACTCCATCGTTTGTTCTACTCTTCTTTCTGGCATACCGAAAAAAATAATCCACTGATTACTCCGCCGTTTAATCCGTGAATTAGCCTACTCCACTTTCTGGCATACCGATTTATTCTACTCTATTCTTCTCTTTACTCCTCCTTCTGGAATGCCAAGTGGAGATAACCCAGGAAATAATCGATCGTTTACTCCATGGAGTAGGCTACTCCACCTTCTGGCATACGGACCCTAGTGAATCTGATGTGAAACTCAGGACACAAACCTTGTGCAAAAAAATAATCTGGCGGCTATTTTGAAAACTCGTCAAAATTTGTTGATACTTTTCATTAAACAATTTGAAAGACCCTGCTGTTCCATCATCAACAACATTTTTCCAAAGAAAAGTGGGTAAGTCGATTGTTTTTCTTCGTTTTCCTTGAAATACTTTCAAAATTTGGAATTCCACGATTTTTGACTAAACCATGAGTCATATAGGACTTAAAATTTGTGGATTTTATCATCTATCCTGACAGTAACAAATTTTGACAACAGTAATGATTTTTGTCATTTTTTAACTTGGAAGTATTTTATAGAATAACTAACCACAGATATTTTCATCCATTCCCATCCCAAACCATTTTTTTCCTATTTTTGATCGAAATAATGACGATGATACACTAGAAAATGCGAAACAAAGCTGGAATAAGTATGAAAAAAGAAGCGCCAGAAGTTGGATCGTTGTAGAATCGAATTCTTCAGTGAAAATTGACAATCAATCAATTGATAACGGAACGATAATTTATCAAATGTCCGCCGGATTTGAAACAAATTCATTAAAAAGGTTCAACATTGTGGTGGAAAAACTAAACAATTCGGAAAATCGGTCGTCAATCGTATTGATCGATCAATATGTTGATCTTAGAATGTGAGAATATCTGATCGAAATATCTTCACTGCAGTAATCCACGTAACTCTGTCAAAATCAATTCAGTATGGATCACTATTTTTACCATTTTTTGAGTAGAAAATCCTATCATAAAAACTTTATGGACGGTACTTATTTTTTTGTCTTTCTTCGAGCTTTTTATAAAAAAACAGACTGTAGAAGTATGAATTTCTGCCGCGTGAGACTACAGTAGCCACGCTCATTTAATCCACCCCTCCGAGAAAACTGTTTCCACTTTTCCAAACTGATTCTGGCATGCATGTCAGTTTTTGAAAATCAGTCTGTGAAACTTCCGAAAATCTGTTAAATCTTTTCACATCTTCAGATTATTCGATGATGAAAGAACGGATTACAGATTGTGCAACAGTAGTCTATTGATGCAAGAAGAAGATGAAAAAGAAGAAGAAGGATTAGACTGCGAGTAAATTACTGATATCCTGTGGTTTTTATGCGTCTCAAAACTCGTAAAAGATTTGGTTAAAACAGTGACTATAGCCCATTTTTTCCAAATGAGCTTTGGAAACAAAAAAAAGATGCTCATGAAAATGTACTGAATAACCTGCATAGGTGCGTGACCGAATTTTTTTCTCAGATCGACCATAGCACTTAAGGGACTACAACCTTGAAAAAACTGAACGTCAGCTTACGATGCATAATTCTCATCTGAAAATGGATTTCTTTGGAATACTTTGCATTCTGATGCTCATTTGGAAATGAATTTGCCGTATAGACTGACTTTTTTACTCAAATTCCGCATATCCTTTGGAAAATCGCTATATTCAAATTCTTATTACTAGTGATCTTATTACTGTAATCAATGAAGAAATCGTTTCGTCAGAACAGCTGAAATCTTATTTCAGTAACTGGGCTACGAGGCCAAAATTTCTCGACTAGCACTCAGTCATTGTCGCATTTCTGTCGAAATAGTCAGCGGATAAGCATGATCATATTTTTCAATGATTTTGAACTTTCCCATTCTCATGAAGAAACTTAACGTTTTCGTAGAGTATAATGCCTTTCACTACATGCAAATTGTGTAAAAAATTGAATATACTCCTTTGGTTTTCACATCATTTATCATTTTAAATTAAATGGGCTATAGAGGAGATTGCTTAAGTCGTTTTCTGCAAAAAATTATGTCCGATTTTTATATGATTGATTAAATTTCTGTAAAAACCACATAGTGGACTCTAAATGGACAATGTCTCGTGTAATAACTTTTGAAACGGACTAAATAAATAATTGAAAAATAAAAAACTGTTTTTTTCACACACGGCTGACAAGCATGGTTTTAGGAGGATGACTGACCCATGTTCATGCTATAAACCTTTTGTCCATGCATCTTAGGAGTGCATGACATGCATTGGGTTCCAGACAAATAACTTTTGTTTTTCAAAGATTTTCACATTCAAGTATTGCGAAAAGAGCTTCAAAAGAGTGCTAAGCTTATCTGTAAAATCAGTGTTCCTGAACACGGCTCCCATATTCTGAAAATCCTGTTATGTTCTGGAGTTGATATCTAGTCTTGCAAAACATAGGAAATGAAGTTCATTGGCCAGTATTACTACTGCGACTTAAGCTGAAGCTTAAGATGCAACTTAAGTCTCAACAACATTATAACATATAAAAAAAGTTAAAATCTAGCTGAGCACATGCTTGACCGGTATTACTAAAAAATTCGAACCATCAAACAGACTTAAGTCTCGGACTTGAGTCCATTCGACCGTTAAGCTGGAGCTTAAGTCGGATCAGTGTTACGAAAGTTAAGCTAGAGCTTATGCTGCAACTTGACGTGAAAAAGTTAAGACTGGGGGGGTAGTTGTCTTAAGTTCGTATTTTATGTTGTTATACGATAATGGCTGGTCATTTGGTTTTGTTGCTTGATGAAGAGGAGCATAAAGATATAATTCGTAGAAATCACATTTTTCTTGAATTTCATTTTAATTAAGAAGATCGGCAACAGGATCGATGAATGATTAAATTAAAGAAGTTTTGATGACAAAAATGACCACTACCACTTAAGGTAACAAAAATCAAGGAAGGACAAGGGCAAAAAAGTGACAACGAAAAATATGACGACAAAAGTTGAGGAATTACTTGTGGATAACTTGTGGATTATTACGAAATGCTTCAAACTGTTGCCAAAATCTGTGAACTTCTCGCAACATTTAAATGAACTGAAATTACTATGCTTCATTTTTTGTACAGTGAGACGTTCACTTCAAAAGCAGCCAGCCACGATAGTTCTCAGTCAAGTCTCACTTTAGGAACAATGGACTGTACGTACAATGAAATCGCATTCCTGACTTGTCCTACAAATTGTTGAACATTTTTTAACTTCATACTGCAAACAACTTTGATTTTGAGAAGCCTTCCACATACTGTTTTTTTCTGCACAGTGCAGAATTTTTTTTGGTGATTTCTGCACTGGTGCAGAGTTTTTTGAGTCGTATGTTTGATCCCATCGGATACAGAAAAGATGCATTTTGGTGGATTTCAGACGCTCATAATCTCAAAATTTTCCGGCGCGAATATTATTTATTTCCTAGCTCAGGTGCAGCTTCTAGCATGTCTACCTTCACTTATAATTTAATCTTTAATAGTTTTCATCATCTTAAACTTATTATCTTATGTTTTAATTGGTAATCTTCAATATTTTATCTTGATATTTAATGAAGATTCACATTTCTTCCTTAATACATTTTTTTGAGAAAGATAAATATGTCAAGTCTGTAAACTTTTTGAAACGATTATTCCTTTCTTAACGTAAATCAATCAAAAACCTTCATGGAAGTAGTTTTCAAAAATTTCTATTCTCCTTACTCATACCTTTCCGGCCAAGATCAATAGAGTTTGCGAATAAATTACTGGCTTTAAAATTTTTCAAATATAAATTCTAGAAATTACGACCTTTAAACACAAAACTCGAATCTAATTTTTGAATGGAAAATTGATTTTCCAGCGTCGCAGAATATCAATACCCGATAAACGTAGAGGCGCAAAAGATGTTGGCACAAAAAGTTGAGCTACAGCTTAACTTCCAACGCAAAACATATGAAAAAGGTTAAGCTGGAGTCTAAGTTGGTTCTCAGCAACAGTCTCGCTAAGTTATAGCTGTAGCTAACTTCTAAGTAATACCGATTTAAGCTGTAGCTTAGCCAAGTTCCGTCACGCACAAAAAATATAAAAATGTAGTTCAGCTGCAGCTTAACTGGTCTCTCTTGTTCTGCACCGGCTAAACTTTCAATAATACCGACCTAAGCTCCAGCTTAACCAAGACGGTTTTAAGCTCTCGCTGAAAATCAAGCTCCAGCTTTATAGTAATACCGGCCCCAGGAGCCGACTATCACTGGATCTACATTGGCAGCTTTTTTATCATACTCAAATTCTGAATATTCTTTGGGAAATGAACCAACTTTTTTCAACTATGAACTTATTTCGCTTTCACCTCTTGTGAAAATAATCAACATCAAAAAATTCTGAATAGATTTTCTTATTCGACAGTAAATATATATAGAGAGCAGGGCCTCAATAATCGAACAGGAAATTCGACTGTGAGAAGTTTATCAATCTCTACCAATAGATATTTCACAGAAGTATTCTATTTTCGCTAAATTTTAAACTAAAAAATTAACACAGTGAAAGAAACTTGATCATCATGAAACAATAATGGGAATTCGCTGAAGTTGATGTTCATTGCAAAGCTTCTCAAGTTGACACACTGAATAAAGTACAGTATCCTCACTTATATATTTATAGATGCAATCTGTTCTGCATTCGTCTGAAAGGCAGGACAAATTTCCACGAATCGTATTCCCGAGCCGATTTGGAAAACTTTGGATGTCCGGCCAATTCCCAAACTTGCGCCAAGACTACGTGCCAGTTGGCGACACGTTTCGCAGTCATGTGGCACTACCGCACAGCATTTAAATTTTAGAGAATCGAGGATTTTTATTCAATGAGCATATTTAGCCAGTAAAGTGACGTTATGACATGACTTTTCCAAGAACTAGGCCTTTTTTAGTCACTTTAGGGGCCTGAGTCCCCAAAAAGTTGAAAATTGAAGCTAAAATTTTAGGTCTAGGAGCCATGGCTCCAAAAAATTTTGATTCCGTTTTTTAAGCTTTGAAAAGTCATTTTTTGAACACGTATCCATATAATTTAATTACATTCAAGTGTGCGTTTACACGCTTTTACTTCGACATTCTCCGATTTTAGACTCCTAAAAATTTAGACCAGGATGCCATTTGGTTTGCGATTTACAAACTAGAAAATGAGTAAATATGTAGTCACTCGGGTACATTTTCATATATAGAGTAGCTTCCATCCAGAAAAAGAGTGGTTCGGACAGCCACTGAAACGGCTCCTAGATTGTGTATAGACTTTATCATCATGTCATTTGGGTCACCGTTTTTTGCACGTAGTGTTGAATTTAGTCATCGTCTTGCTTCGGCCCGCTGTATTATTTTAGCCACTGAGTCGATTCAGCCACTTAACTGTGCATGTAACCATAGATACACACATATCTTGTGCATTAGGGAAAGGTGCATCATATAGCCGAATGCTTCAAAATGCTTCGAAAATATGGCCTGCGTCGATCACTGGATGCTGCTCGAAAAATTTCGACCAATTAACCCAATTATCGAAGGAAATTACCTGTTCTGTGCGTCACTCGTTGCCGAGAAAATTTTTCTCCATTGATTACGGTAATGAGCTTACTACATTTTCCATATTGAACTTACTTTGATGGGATCAGTGCATCGATCACTTTAAAATGAAAGGAGTGTAGTAGGCTTATTACTGTAATCAATGAGAGAATTTTTCGTCAGTGAAATTCCGAAAAATTCATCCAATAACCTGGTTGAAGGGGTCGAAATTTTTCGAGTAGCACTCAAGTTTTATTCAAGTCGACGGTTGATAAGCGTGACGTTTTTTTTCAAAAATGTTAGTCTTTCTTATTTCATGAAGAAATTTAGGCTTCTTGACAGTATGGAGTTTTTCGCTGAATGAAAATTCCATATCAATTGAACCTTTTTTTTTGCTTTTCGCTGCATGTATTATTTTGTCTTTAATGCGCCATAGTATTTTCAAAAAACCCAGTACATGAGAAGAATTCACTATTCAAATTTAAATTCAACTATTTAAATTTTTGAGCGGAACTCTGCCATGCTCTTCAGGTAATATTTGCCACTAAAGGGATATGACAAAGTAATTGCTTTATTTCTAACTAGTAAAATACGCTAATCCCGGGTAAGCAAAAAAATCACATCGATCAAGCTATGACGTTCATGGCCGTAGAATAAAACGGTTTATATCGGACAGACTATAGCAAGAGAAAAACTATTTAGAATCTAGCTAAAATGACACTAATGGCCGAAGATTTTCTTACCAGACGCTGCATCTTTCAATGCTTTGTCACTGAAGGGTATCATTTCAACTATGGCTGTGCAGAAAGCATGGGGGCTCAAAGCGACTTCATCATTTTCTTCGGTTGCTTGATTTGTTACACGAAATGGCAACCTTTCATCATAAATGAATGCTGTCGTAGCCTCTACAAAAGATGGTGCGACGAGAATGCAAAGCTTCAGATACAAATTACAATATGGAGCAGGCTATAATGCACCTGAGACCTTATTTTCACTAGAGAATTTGCATGGAAGTGACCATCATGACGAACAAAAAGTACATGATGTCAGAAACTACTGTTGATACGGAAGAAATCTGGAACTATATGCACTAACTGATTTCACAACGTCTCAAGCAGGTGCATGTTGAACTAGAATGCAATTGAGAGTCACGAATATCGGAAATATTGGCATTGGTGGCCTGCTTTCACATTCAAAATAATCACATCGATAGCAAAAGTAAATTGAGGAGAAGGTCGACCAGACTTTAACAGCCAATAGCATCATCGACAATTTAAAATATTTGCATATTTTTGAAATAGAACTCAACATCCTCTATTGATTGATACCCAATTTAGTGTGTTTTAGAGGAAACAATTTATGAAAAGAGAAAACATATTTTTGGTAAAGCCAAACTTGTTCTGGGTGAGGTCAATCCCGCTAAATCCCGTGACGACATTGATGTATGAACATATTTCTCAGGAAGCTGGACACTTGCACATTCTAAGCTTCTTCAGTAACTGTCTAGAACATGTTGGTATTAGTGCAGCATGTGCACCGGGGCCGGTTCCATCAAAGAGATTTAAGCTCCAGCTGAGCTGCAGCTTAAGCAGTAGCTTAAATTTATAAGTTATACCATTGTCGTTAAGCTACAGCTAACTCATACACACATAATATATCGGCAAAGTTAAGCTGCCGCTGAAATGCACCTTAACGACAATATTATAACATACAGAGTTAAGCTACAGCTTAAGCTGCAGCTCAGCTGGAGCATAGTTCTCTGTGATGAAACCGGCTCCAGCTTTATATATTTTGTGAAGCAAGAATTTAGCAGATTTTACATATTGCGTGGGGTAAATCGATATCCGACAGTTCAAAACTGAACTTATTTCTTGTACAGTAAAATGCTATTGTACTACAGAAGGCTTGAATTTCACATGTTCATATTTTTGAGAATTATCATGAATTCCATTTTTGTGACATGATACGCAGAGTAAATTGAGACTGGACAGTCGAGAAACAATATTTTTGTATTCTATACAATAGTCAGGTATTTTACTACAATAATCAATGAATAATTGGAATTCAAGTGAAAAAATTAAATTTAAAATATAGAAAATTGAAAAAATCTAAACAATAGGAATTTAATTCATGATGTCGGTGAAAAGCGTCTGATGGTGGATTTTTTGGTACTCCATTCATTTTGAAATGATTGATGCAGCGAGATCGCAGCCAAACTTTTATGAAAAATGATAGAAGGCTCCTTGACTGACCAATTAAAATTTTTCCCTCGTAATATAATGTCCTTGATGATCACTCTTTTCAATTATTTCAAGGTACAAAAATTGATTCCCTGACCTCTAGTAAAGCTGCGTTTACTGAAACTCCGCCCGTTGCATCGATCATTTCAAAATGAACAGAATATAGTAGGACTCGCGGACACCTATCTTAATGCATATGCACGCTCAAGTATATGCACGTGACTTATTGGAACCCGATGAAATAAGTAAGCCAATTAGGAATGATTTCACTCATACCCATATGCTTAATAATATATGTAGTTAAGAACAGGTGTCCGCTAGCTCTATTAATACCAATTTTTCGTCACCGTACTCTATGCATTTCGAAATGATCGGCGCAACTGTCGGAATTTCGGCAAACGCAACCTTACTACATACAGGAACTCAATTTCCATAATCTTGAAATGATTGAAAAAATCAGCAACATGGAGTCTGCATCATGAAGGAAAAGTTTATTGAGTAGAGTCAAAAAGCCTTTCATAATTTTGAATTAAAGTTTGGTTGCGACCTCGCTGCATCGATCATTTCAATGTGAATGGAGTATAGTAGGTGGCCAAACGGACAGGCAACAATATTTTTGTTTTTTGGGGTTTCCCATTTAATGCTGAACTGAAGTTTACTGAACGGCAATGTCCGCTTATTGTAAGACAAAACCAAAATCATTTTCCAACTGCAAAGAAACGAAAACGAAATTCGACATGCATGATAATTCACAAAAATGTGAAAACTCGGAATTTGAATCTACAGCAGCGCAATCCTGTATTATTGTAGAACAAAATTGACTTCAATTCAGAACTGCACCGGATATCATTTTACTACATAAAATATGACAAATATGCAAATTTATAGAATGTCATAATTAATGCACGTACTACACTAATGGGGGATTTAGAGCCACTCGGTGTCTCATTTTCGGTGCTGGTTTTTTGGCACTATAGGTAACTTTTGTATTTTGTTAATTATGTCGGTATTTTGATAAAAAAACGAGGATTTGATGTCATAGTTGAAGTATAAATTTTGGAATAATTCCATAGGGTAACCAATTGAACGTGAAATCATGCTTGAGCTAAGTATATTTGACTTTTTGTGACCAAAAATGGCTCATTTTACATATTGTTTCTATTTTTGGTCAAAAATATCGTAATAAGCTATAAAAATTTATAGTCAGTAGATAATTGGTTCATGATGGAATGATCACCTGCATTAGGAATACCCCTTGGGAACAATGTATTTACCGTTAGATGGACAATCAGTATGACATATTGGAGAAATAACACACTTTTCACGGCTCAAAAATAATATTTTTTTGTTCAGTCAATTTAATCAAAAATGCGAATTTAGAGATATTTGATTGAAGAAGCAAAACAAAATTGTAAAGTGTCATTCAATCAGTATGCAATATTAGTCGTGTCCAAAAAATTATGATTCTAAATATTAAAAAATTGGAAGGTTGAGTGAGAATTTTAGAAGCCACCACACTTTACCAATGTCCCGCAGAATATCCGCCACCGTGCGCTTGTTTCGACGCATAACCGACCACCAGAAATAATGCGGCTCAATACGATGATAATGGATATGAGCGCCACCATGCATTCTCAATCGACCTATAAAAAGATCACCAAATACTGTAGGCCACTTCTATGCTGCTCATTCGTCGTAAATGCTTCCATAGATTCTCATATTTTTGCTTATGAATTCCCACCACAAGCTGTTCCTTCCATTGTTAGATCCTCCAATACTTTTTTCCTACGCCTTAGCAGTACACTGTAGTGTAGACAGTAGCACGTTCCAAATATGTACTTGTCGAGCACAGTTTTTTACGTGCTAAACACAAAAATGGTTATTCAGTGCCATGTACTTGTACGTATCACCAAGACTAGGTCAGGGACATAATATGAGGTGATTTATTTGAATAGAATATAGTAGCTCAATTTTAATTTGAATCCCATCAATCTCTGTCAACCATGTACAAACCTCGCCTTCGGGAAAGATTGGGATGCACATCCGCAGCCTACTGCACATCCGCAGCCTTAGTCAGATCCGCAGCCAAAAAATATAGTATGTATTCATATCTGTTTCATTGCAGGAACATAAACGCATGAGGTGCCAGATCCGCTACCTAGTGCAAATCCGCTACCTAGTGCACAACCGCTACCTAGTGCACATCCGCTACCATAGTCAGATCCGCTACCTAGTGCACATCCGCTACTTTCTGCTGAGGTATATAAGTAACACGTTACATTTAATTTTTGCGTTGAATAACCTAGGCAGGATTTCATTATGGAAGAATATACAGTATGCATTTACAAATTATTAGGCTCATTTAATTTTGTTTACCAATTAGATGGCGCATGCATCGTGAAAATCAAAAATTTCATTCGTTAAAAATTGGAAAATATGCGGTTGCAACCGAAGCGACTCAAAATTTTCAATCCTCGTATTTTCAGAAGTAAATGCAAGAAATTGTGTTCTGCCAAATGCGTATCACGAACCCCGGTGCAGTGGTTTGTTGTTCTAGGCCCAGGGTTATCCCAATAATTTTCGATAGAAATGGGATAATTGCCATGGATCCACGTTTGCTGAAAATAATCAGTACTTGGTCTACTCGGGAGGTATATTCTCAACAATAGTTTTTTTAAATTTTGAACTCAAAATGATAAAATATTTGAAAATAATTAAAAAAGTCTTTGAAAAAATTAAAAAACAAAACGAAAACGATATTTTCATCACTCGGATTGGTATGGGTAAAGAATGAAAAACGTCCGTCTAGGCTGATTGTTCTGTCACTCGAGGTGCTTGTGTGGTCACTTTGTTATGCAAATAAGAATTCTTCACCCATTAGAATGTGGCAAAACCTTTTTCACATTTTTTGCTGTCTGGTAGCGGATGTGCAGTAGGTAGCGTATCTGCTTATTACGGGTCACTAATTAACTTTATTATTTGTGCTACAAAAGAGTAAAACGGTCAGACGCTCCATTGTCTGTACTGTAATGTGTCTATCTTTCAAACATCACTATTATTGGACTATTTTCGTCCAACGTATACAAGTATGTTTTTCACGGATGGCAAAAAAAATGAAATAAAATATTCTTTGGCTGCGGATCTGACTAAGGCTGCTAATGTGCAGTAGGCTGCTAATATGCACTAGGCTGCGGATATGCACTAGGCTGCGGATCTGAGCCCTACCCTTCGGGAAAGGGGGCGCCTCCGGGCAAATCAAGTACACGAGTTTTTTCGATTCAAATTTCGATTTCCTACATTAGACGCAGTTTTCAAGGATCTATCCAACTATATCCAAAAGCTCATGTCCGGCTCCTGCTTCACGAATTACTCAGGTCTGATGTTGGCTGAAGAGGTTCCCTCTCTGCGAAGGGGATGTTTATGCAACTGGTCTCAGACTCCTCCGACTGTCGATGTTTTGTTGTGTGAAATTTTCACACCGTTTATTTAGCGGAATCGGTGGAAACAAAGACGCCTAAATTTCTTTGGTCAAATTTTTAGAGTGGCCACAGATGGCTAATTTATACTTTTTTATGCTTGTTCGAACAGCCATATAACTTTTCAAAAATGAGAAAAAAAAGAGAATTTTCGAGTTCTACACCAGATAATGATAATAATACATCTATGTGAATGATGCCACATATATTTTTGTGATTGCTGTAGCCTATTTTTTTAAAAGTTCGAAGATTGAAAAAAATGTCAAAAATTAGTTGACATAACTTTTTTTAACAAATTTTTTACCTAAAATACTGTTAAGATAACACAGTGCCAGGTGCGGCTGTTGGAACCTATAGTTCTGTATCAAAAACTTAAAGGTTTTGACTTTCAAAACTGTACCAAAATGCGCTTTTTTATTTAAAACCTCCAAAATTTCTGACGTCATTAAGGGGAAAAGCCGGAGATTTTTCCGCCTAGATTCCGTTTTCTGTAAAATGTTCATAAGCTGAAAAATGAGAAAAATTAGTGTATTTTGTCATCAAAGTCGATAAGACCAGAACTTCTTAATCAAAAAGTCATTAAAGGCTAATGGAGCGAAGTCACAAATTTTTAGTCGTAGTTCTACGCTTTCATTATCTACAATCGACAGATTTGCCCTGTGTTTATGATACTAGGCCGTTAATGGGGCTATTCCCTTACTAAATCCGGTTCAAATAAAATGTGAAAGTTATACATGCAATAGGCTCTAATTCACAAAAACTAGGGTTGTCCCATGCCCCGGCCCGGGATTATGCCTTCCACGGTTCGTGGAATGACCATTCAAAACTAGTCTTTTCGATACGATAGCAAGCTCGATTTACAATATAATTTCAGTTTAGAATTTGGAATACATAATAAATATTTCTTTCAAGCAAAAGATCTGACCTATGTCATAGGAATTAAGGATATTAGACTAAATCTTTTTAAAATGATTACAGCTCAAGATTTGTAAAATTCTGGAAGTCTCGAGTTTTGCAAAGTCATACTTTTCAAAGTGAGATTAGATATTACTATTGCGGGATCATTATTTGTTATTGGGGTATATCGTTTTCAGAGAGTGTGAAAGAAGAATGCATATGGAATCATACCTGGACAATAGATTCAACTGTGTGTGGAAACGGCGGAATCAATGCTTGTTTGAGTAATTAGTTGAGGTATGCAAATCTTTCATACAAAAGTAACGAAAGACACAAAAAATCGCAAATATTTGACTTTTGAAACCTTGAATCAAATTGTTTCATTTAGTTATTTTCGAATTCATCTTGAATTACTAACTCGTATTCAGAATGACACACGCAGTTTTTGTCAGCCTCTAAAACAAAGCTGCTTGCTTAGTATTTTTTCAAGGTTCAAGATCAATTTAAAATTCGCATTCTTTGCTGACCAGAGAACGTTGGTTCGAAAAAAATCAGTTTTTTAAATGCACTCTAATGTTCCTGCGCTCTATTGTCCTGGCGCCGGTTTTATCAAAGGGACTCAAGATCCGGCTGAGCTGTAGCTTAAGCTGTAGCTTAACTTTACATGTGATACCATTGTCGTTAAGCTGCAGCTGAGCTGTAGCTTGACTCATACACACAAAACATATCGGGAAGTTAAGATACAGCTGACCTGCACCTTAACGACAATGTTATAATATGCAAAGTTTTTGTTAGGGTTAGAATCAGACATGCACGGCAACAATTTTTCAGGGGGGAGGGTCCTTGGACTTTTTATCCGGGGGATAGGGGGGGGGGGGGGTCGGTGAGTAAGAAAACAAAAAAAAGTTCTGAAAGTTCGTTTTTCATACAAAATATGCACAAAAATCATCAAAAAAACGGGCTCGAAAAAAGTTCAGGGGGAGAGTGTTTGACGATTTTTTTGGCCAGGCGGGTGGTGGCCAGGGTCTCAGGTATGGGGGTTCACCCCCCCCTACCCCCCTATGTGCATGTATGGTTAGAATTGATTGAATGAGCAGTACGCGAAAATGAGTATTAGCTTCAACAGTTTTATGCTAATTTGTTTCTATTTTGTCCGAGGAGTGTATAAACTCCGAAATAAGCCTACAAAACCAACTTTGATTACATCGTGTCTATTTTCTATGAGATAAATCTACTATCGCGTAGTTGCATAGGCTAGTTCGGCTTGAGTTCAATAAGACAATTTGGGACCAACCAACCTTTGGCTTAGTGGTACAAGATGAACCGATGGAATTCGGCTAGGTTATGTGTGCAATGCAAATTTTGAGAAAATTCTCATAGTAATGAAAATTTTCTTAAAAATTTAATCTTTTTAATTTATACTGGGTGAGCCAAAAAAAGGCGACCGGTACTGACTTTCATAGTTTCCAAACGGGGGGAAGCTTTTTTAATGCAGTTTTCTGTCGTCGATAGATAGAACATAGTCCAAAATACTAAGCGTCGGTTTTTTTGCAAATAAATTTTGAAAAACTGACAAAAATTGACAAAATCAACATGTTTTACAACAGAAAAGTACAATAGATCCAATCATGAGAACCATATAACAGCTGGAAACTACAAGAGAGCCGTTTTAGTGTGTTCTACTTTCCGTTTCACCAATAATTTTAATCGTTTTTCGATCTGGTCAATGACAGAATTGATTTTGTTCTGATTTTGCTTTTTTCCAGTTTCAAAACAAAAGCTTTTGATTTTGGCAAAATTTCGCCCCACATTGAAACAAGAAGTTAATCATTTTAAATTACGTATAACTTACAAATCTGGGTGACTTTTGAAGTATTATTGTGTGTAAAAAGCTTTGCACAACCTTTCTCACAATAGAACAACTTTTATTTTGATTTCACAATTTTTACTTTTTGGAAAATGATCACTTTTACTAAATTCTTGTTTGTACAGTAACCATAAATGCTAGGAGCACAAAACTTGATCCTTTTAGCAAAGATAAACAGAACATTCTAATACAGGAATTCACATTAAGAAAGCTTTATCCGTTCAAAAGTTATGGAAGTCAGCACCGCTCGCCTTTTTTTGGCTCACCCTGTATACAATACTTGAAGGCTATCAATCAATGCGCTATCGTAGCTGACTTGAAATGAAAAGAACATTTTCCTATGAATGATGAAGTATGATACTGGTCGAACCTATGTTAGCATGTTATATATCTGCCAGAGGCCCGGGACGCCCCCGGGAGAACTCTCGTAGAAACAATGCCTGATTAGGAATAATTGGAAACTAAATTAAAATAGTGGTTTTTTCACTAATTTCTTAATTTATGGCTAAATTCTCAACAACTTACTCATCATGTACCATCTTCTGTGGTCACCGCTATCTTCGTCTGCATTGTTTTTTTTGTGCAGCAGCGACAAAGCACTTTCAAATGTTATGCAATTGGTATGGTTTTGCTGGCGAATGACGAGATGATCACCGTGGATGTGGCATGCTGAGAAAATGCATAATTATTACAGGTGTAGTTAATGAATTCGACAAATGTCTTATTTTACACACATATACCTATAGGCTGTTTGTGTTCATCATAGTAGACCAAATTGATCGCCGTTGGAAATCGTAAGTATTCGCGGACTTCAAGAAAGAATTCACGAACGTAAATAAGTCCCGACAAGGAATTTATATGTGAAAAAATACTCACATCTATAATTTTTAAAACAACCTGCGTTTATCCAAGGACAAGCTGAAACAAGAGCGAACGAAATAAGTGCAGAATGTGAAAATTCCTATCAGATGAAATCTACAATAATCTACAGCAAGATATACTGTTGAAATATGACCTAAAAATGATCATCACGTCTGCGAAGAATTATCTTCCTATACAGATAGCTGTGATAAGAACAAATTAACGAATAACATAATTGAGGTACATTTATGCGTTGGGAATCAAAATTGTTATCATTTCAACTCAAAATAAAAAGTCGGATAGCTACAGTAAGACTAAAATTGGAAACATTCGGATTCTCCAATTTTTGACATACATTTCTTACAACTTCTGAACGTTTAGATACGTCAAACATTCTGTTCTGTAAGTTTACTCAGTATTGGGTTAATACAAATACTTCAATATATAGTAAGAGTAATGAGCGTGAAGTGTGTATTAAGAATACAGCAGTGCTTCAAACAGGTTTTTTTCACAAAGATCGCGATTATCAACTGCTAAAACTCAAAAGAATCAAGAATTTTCATGCATAGATATAGCTGTCAATATCTTGTGCCTGCTAAAAAAATTACAGAACTTCATGTACAGCTTGAGGGTCGCCGAACATGCAGTTTGAACACTATTCTATCGTTGCAGTTTCTAATAATTGCAACATCTATTGTGAAAGAATACAAACTAGGAAATTTCAAAATTTATGCATTTTGACGACTTTGATATTATGCTGATCATCCTACATAAAAAACAATCATCCTGCATAAAAAACATAATTCCCAAATCTAAAGTACACCAATGTTGGAAACTTGTGTTCTTTTGGCGTTGTCTTTCAGTCTATATACGAGACGAGATGAAGTAATTGTACCGTTGGTCATTCCTTAGATGCAGAGAACAATATTCAGCCAAAGGCATACATGCACATAGGGGAGCAGGTGGGTAAACTCTCCTACCTGAGACCCAGGCCAGCCCCCTGATATGAAAAAATCGCCAAATATCCCCTGAATTTTTTCCAAGACAGTTTTTTTTGATGATTTTTGTGCATTATTTCTCTATGAAAAACATGTTTGTGGACACTGTTTTTTCTGCACAGTGCAGACTTTTTAGGCTTTGTGCAGAATTTTTTTTTGTGATTTCTGCACTGGTGCAGAATTTTTCGATTCGTGTGTTTGATCACATCGGATACAGAAAAGATGCATTTTGGTGAATTGTAGAAGGTCATAATCTCAAAAGCCGGTTATAACTGTAATAAGCATTATTATTTAATTCCTAGCTCAGGTGCAGCTTCTAGCATGTCTACCTTCACTTATCATTTAATCTTTCATAGTTTACATCCTCAAAAATATTATCTCATGTTTTAATTGGTAATCTTCAATATTTTATCTTGATATTTAATGAAGATTCACATTTTTTCCTTGACACATTTTTTGAGAAAGATCAATACGTCAAGTCTGTAAACTTTTTGAAACGATTATTCCTTTCTTAACGTAAATCAATCGAAAAGCTTCATGGAAGTAGTTTTTGGAAATTTCTACTCTTCTTACTCATATCTTTTCGGCCAAGTTCATGAGAGTTTGCGAATAAATTGCTGGCTTTATAATATTTTCAAAGATAAAATTCTAGAAATTGCGACTTTTAAACACAAAATTCGAATATAATTCTTGAAATAAATGTTCGGAAAAATGTTTTTCCAGCATCGCACAATGTCAATATCCAAAAAAAAAATTTCGGGCTATTTCTCAAAAATATTTTTTTTCAAAAAATTTTCAATATCTTTTTTGGGCTCTCATTTGTCATCATAGAGAACTTGGTCGTCTATTTCTCGTGTTATTCGAAGTCATCATGCTCTTGGATAGTTTGCTGGAAAATTTGTTCCACAATGCTTGTAGATTATACTTCAATCAAACCCAGAAATTTCAAATGTTTCCTCAATTTTAATGAATTAAAGGCTCTAAAAACAGTAAAAGGTTTGAAAGAGCTCAAAAATACGTAAATAAAGCGTCTAAGAGCATTTTTAAGCGAAAAACGACTTTGGGAAAATGGGGAAACAAACTTTGACCCCTTTTCCCATTTGGGGAAAAGGGAAAAACAGTGGTAAAAGGAGAAAACCGCAGTGCAGAAACTTTTTTTTAACTTTCCTGCACTGAGCACTGAGGTGCAAAACAACTGTTTGTGGAACATTTTTTGTTCTCTTTTGCTCACCCAGCCCCGCCCCACTTCGATAAAAGGTCCGAGGACCCTGCCCATGGGAAAGTCTCGCCGTTTTTGTCTGGCCGAGAATATTTTCAGATGCCAAAAACGAGATTTTAAAAAGGATGAAAACGATGAATGAGGCCGCCTTGTCGCATGCTCAATTATTATGCTGCAGATATAATTGAAGCTTCTTTTGGCCACTATTTTTATTGCGCCGTATTGGTTCATATCAAACAGATATCAAGTGTTAATGAATCTAAAAATCGGCTGCTGATGGCACTGAAAGGTGGTTTAACTAAAATTGGCATCAGCAGAGATGTGTTTCAAAACACTAATGAAGTTCTATCTTATTAAAATTGTCGTTGAACAGAGTCTTTCAAATGAAACCTGGAATTTTCACTTCACTAAGATGTGAGCATTCATGTGAAGCAATGTTATTCGAATAAGTAAAAGACAATACCTCAAGAAATAGCATTGACAAAGCTTTAGCAGTTGATAAACTGTTATCTCGAATGACGATAGGAAACCCTAAGAATTTTTAATAAAATCATAGCAATTTAACTGCTAACTTTGATCTGCAGAAAGCCACAAGACTTTTTATGATGCTCTGCAATGCGCTATGTGTGTAGGTTTCAGACTGATATTCGTCTTACCTTGAGGTGGCAGCAGTTGAAATATTCTTGTATGTCGGGCTGGGAAGTGATAGAGCGCCAAGTCACAAAATAACATAGGACCGTATCTAATCCCGTCAAATTTCACAAAGTGAACTTCCTTATGGGATCTATACAACGTTTGACCTGAATATAAATTCGTCTAACTGCTACCATTATTTAAATAAAAAATCCAGTAGTAAAAGTTTTGTGTTAACAACTTTGATGGCGGTACTTATTTTTTGTTATTTTTACTCTGCATGCATTTTATAAAGAACAAATATTTTGTCTTCAGTTGCATCGGATCCGCAAAGCATAATATTTTTTCCTTCCACTACGGTAACTTTTATCCAACGTTCAACCATCCTATTCAACAGTGTTACAAACCAGAAGCTTATTTCAACAACTCACAGCCATTTTCTCAACAGCGAGCAGTCTTTCGCCTCTAAGACTGAATCAAGCACATGATTTACTGTAACAGTTGAACTATGTGATAATATTGACTCATAAGCGATAAATTTTCTTCCACACTTCTTAACATTTACTCTTCATGGCCGCGTCTTTAGTAGGCATATGTAGGGGTGGCCCGGTTCGACCCCAGAGCGAGCAAGTGTTGAGAGTGGCCACTGCAGCAACCTCGACTTCGAATTGTTGCAGATTAGATGTGATTGGGAGAGCTTCTTTTCTATTGCATGGTTGGCTCAGTTGGTTAGAGCATGCAGATATTAGCAGCGAAGTCCCAGGTGCAGGCCCAAACTGATGTTATCTTATACTCCGAGCTACGGAAAAAAGCTGCGTCAACTCCATGCCAGGCTTTGGGAAAATTTTCATTGGCTGGTTCCACAAAAGCTTGTTAGACACCCTGTTTTCTATCAATGTGTCAAACGATCTATGTGTTTTTTTTCATTTATGCAACAATATTTAATTAACGAAAGGAATCTTAAAATATGTATTTTCGAAGTATTCTGATATTTTAGTGCGAATTCATTCTGTCAAACCAAAAATTCTTCTGAATCAAAATTCTGGAATAGCTAATATACATCAAATGTACATTCATTATTGCTGCGACATATGATATTCAGTTGTTCTAGAAAGTGTCCCTCAATTGTCTTTTATGATTCTTTCCAATGATTAAAAGATCATATGATTTTCTAGTCTACTTTTTCTGTACGTGCGTTTCCAAACTTCAAAATAAACATATAGACTGTTTTTTTATAAAATACTTCCAAATAGAAAAGTGACACAAATCAGTATCGTCATCAAAATCGCTTACATAGAGTTCTTACTGTAACATTTTTGACTCGAAAAATTGTTAGAGGTTAGGTCAGCATGCTCACAAATTTCCATTCCTCAATGATATATTGTTTATGAGAAAATCGTGAAAATCAGAAATACCACTTGCTTTTCACTTTCATTATTTAGAAGCATTTAAAAAAACCGACTATAGATTTGGTGAAAAATGAGAGTTCCGTCCGTTTGGTAGTGCTTCTAACTATTGAATATCTAATCGAACAGTTTCGCTCATGTAATTTAAGTTTGATAAGACTGAATACGATGAATAAAATCACTTCAGCCGATGAAATATTTTATAACAGAAATCTGGTGAATAACAGTTCAAAAAATTTGTATCGTCCCCTTGTGAGTAATCAATACATTCGTGCATAGCATTGCTTGAGTAGAGTTCTTTTTCTGCTATCGAGCTCGCATGGCGAATCCGATAAGTGTTAGGGCAGTCCCTTTTTTACAGAATTAACTGTTACTGTAGCTGCATTTGAACTTAAAATTTTAGCAGTGCAAGTTGCATCCTGAAAAAGCACTCAATTTCAGGAAAAACGGCTGTGATAGCAGAAATGTCCGTTTCTACAGTAAATTAAAGTTGATTGATTCCACATTTTTATATTGCAGGAATTCAAAAAAATGGGCCCTTACAGGCCGGGCTTGAAGTCGACCTAGGCGGGCTGGGCCATATTCTCACGACACGTGCGTTTTGTGGTGAACTCAGAAAAAATAGTCTATTAACGCTGAAGGTGCTATTTAAAGCAGCAATTAGAAATGGTTAGAACATTCGTGAGTTACAATTAATTACACTAACCTGCTTCTTGAAATAGTATGCTGAATGCTGTGTTTTGTTGCCAATATGCACCGTTGTTTCCTTGGAATCTGTTTTTTGTTGGGTGGTACTGACTTAGTCGATCTGTAAATAAAAAATCCAATAAAAAAAGCTCCGACTAGATTTAATAAGTATCCGAGGCGACAGAGTCGTTTTCGTGACGAGACCTCTGAATGCGTGCAATGAAAGGAACTGATGAACAACTACTGTAAAGAAGATCCAATAAAAGTGTGAAATCTTATTTCTTGTATCTATTATATTGCGAGGTTTGAGACTTTCTGTAGTCTATAAGATGCTTGTGAATTGAAAATATAACTAAAATTAGTACTGTCGCAAAATCGTTTATACGAAGCCTTTACCGTTGACTGCAGAATGAATCACAAAAATATGAGATAATACATTCTTCTGATATTTTATTATTTGGAAGCATCAAGAAAAATGACTAAATACGTAAATTTGACGAAAGGGTGGGTTTCAGTTGACATTTGGTTTAGATCTGTTTCAGTTGGAATATTCAATTTGCAAGATTCCAATTTCGGGCAACAGCATCCTGCGAGTCATTGACATTGGTGAAACACATTTATTAGGACGCTGAAATTGGAAATAGATGCAGATTCCTTTACACACCGTCCCTGGAGCCCGATTGCACCAAACATGAACCAGGTCAAGGTTTGGCCGTTCAGAGGCACAGAGGTGATTTTTGGTTGCAGGAACGACCTCTATAAATGTCATTTCATCAGACGTTAATTGGTGAATTTTCAGTAGTTTAAAAGTTCAGAGGCGGTTCTGCTATGTGAGAGGTATGCGGGGTGTTTAAGTTTGTCTCAAAAACTTTCCAATGGAGGTGAATTGCTAAATATGTTGAGTATGCACTTGAGGTGGCAGGGAGTCTATCCATGCAAATTCTGTGAGTCCATCCATGAAAATTATGGCCAAGAGGCGTCACTACCTGGGCAATATTGCCTTTCAAGGGCTGTATGTGACATGTTATGATTATTCTTACAAATACCCATATGTCAGTTTTTGTTTTTTTCATTTTATGCCGGTGGGCCGGCCAAATTGGTGTTTATTTGCCCATCCAGATTTATATTGCGCCATATATTCTTCTACAGCACTGTCTCATATTCTCGACTTTAATGAGGACCATTGGGTAAGGTTCTCTGAAGTACTCTTGTAGTTTTTTGGGTGCAAGCTGCTGGATACCAGTTGCTGAATAGTGACGTGACTGATGGTTGTGTTTAGTTCTGCTGAAGAACTGTTGCACATTATCAGCCTTTACCAATAGGAAGCCCCTTTGAGTTACCTGTGGTACTTAGTTGGATACAAACCAATAGACTCTTCAGTTATATTGCTGACGTCTTCTGACCTGAGCAGATATATAAACATAACAAATATCTTTTTTATGATTTGACAGCCAGTGAAGTCTCCAATCTCCAATACAATTATTCATATTGTTAAAGATAGATGTGCTTATTTTTAAACGTTTGAACTCTCATGTACAAAATGTGATCATTTGGTAAAAACAGTAAAATAAAACAGAAAAACATATCACGACAAGCCCGTGTTCTTTTAAAAAATATGTAGATTGGATATGAATGATTATGTTATATAATATATTTCAGCAGTCAACTGACAGTTTAGTGTTCATGCGGCATATCACCAGAGTGTATCACAGCGGGAAAATGAAGATATTTTACGTCTTGCTGAATCTCGAAAATTCTGAAAATGTGCAAATGAAAAAGGTCGCTGAATGCCAAAGAGAAAAATTTGACGATGATGACTTCCTGTGGTATATCGTACTGTGCTTAACCGTTTGAAATATTTGACTCACAAGGTTGGGTAATCAAACTTTTGTGATCTTAAGTAAGCAACTTTAGTACCTATGAATAGATAGCGTCGAGATCTATCCGGAAGAATCAATAAAAGTGTAGAGGGAAGTCAAAATTTGAACCTCAACCAGAATGTAAACCGCAGTTTAAATTTGACCTGCAGAAATTGGTTTACAGTACGTCTTTAAACCAATGATACTCTGAACTTCTACATTTTCATTGTGCGGCCTAGAACTACATTTCTATAAGACCGATTGCCCTCTAGAGAAATACAATAATACTCTAGAAAATAAATAAAATGTATATCAGTGTTTAGTGCAATCATGCCCTAGGGTCCTAAGATTATCATGCAAATGTCGTACAACATGCCGGAGTCAGCTTACCAAGGAGATTGATACGCTTGTATTCCACTGTACTATCAACAGGAGAACCGAAATCAGGTTTTCCTTCTCCTGCTATCCACTTTATTACGTTAAATAGTTGTTCCATGTCCATGCATAGTGAATTATATTTACTCCTATCAGTGACAACGCAATCTAGAAAATAATTGGAACAAAGTAAGGGCTGCCTTTTCGTCTGCTGATTTTTGTACTCACGAGTCGGAACATCGTTTTGATAGTAAACCGAATTATGATATCCATTCCTGCATCCGTCCACAGACCGGTCTGTAAATAAGGACAGGATACCTTAAATTATATTCTGCAGAGTGGCCCATTTGTCTAAGGGCATTTATGATTTATATAAAATGCAGAGTTTTTGATTGAACAAGACAAAACTTTCACAGGGTGTGAAGTAGACGTAGAAATTTTACGTGCAAAAATTTCGCGATTAGATCTCGCGTATACAAAATTAGGTAACTTCCTTTATGGCTTATTCAATTTTTAGAATACAAAAAATTGTAACATGGTTTAAGTGGACTGGAAGGTTATGGTTAAAGGACAGTTTCAAGCCGATTTCTATTATGGCCCACAGAAAATTAATAACATTATTCGTAAATGACACACGCTTTCACTTGAAACTGGATCAGTTTGTAACATGAAAAGAGAGAAAATTTGGTCAGTCGATAAAATTCATATTCGTACAGATTTTATTGCAAAATTTTGTGAAACAAAACTTGGATATATGACTTATTTGTGCAAAATTTCACGGATATATCTCAAAATAATGGCAATAGATATGTCAAAACAAAACTATGTGTAAATGCTTGTAAATAACAAAAGCCGAGAAGCAAGTATTATTTCGAATTTTGACGACTTTATACCCTATGACTGTGTGCCACGTGATACTGAAAATTTGTAAGCATTTTTGTAAAAGATTTATTGTACTGATCTTCACGAAAGTACTAATTTTGGTCATTTTTCATTTACAAGAATGGCAATAGATATTCATTTTTCCACGAGCTTTCTCATCGAGCATTACTTTGCTAATTTGTACATTTCGTAATTTCATCTATCTTACCTGGGTGCTCTCCGAAAAAAGTTGAATCTGTTGAACATAAAACATAAAGTTGAACTTGAGTTATTACCATACATGCACATGGAGGGTGGGGGTATTGAACCCCAGCAGATTTGACCCCTCCAGGCAATGATTGAGAAGATGACGAAGGAAAATTGGCAAAAGAGATGAGAACTCTGAACAAAGCATACTTAATTTAAAAGAAGTAACCTTAAAACTTTAAAAAGGGCTATCTCATCAAATAATTTCACATATGTGACTAATATAGGCTGAAGAATATGCTGCTTGGATGTTAGAAGATTTTCCTATGACCTTTCTTTTTGTTATCAAGGACGAAAAAAAATTTCTATTCCATCCCCTGTCCTGGCTGGCCCCCAGCAGAATTTCTACGCTGTGCATGCATGGTTACTACTACATCTCAATAAAAACAAACAATTTTTTGAGGAGTTCTGGCCAAAATTATATGCACTCCCAAAAATAACTATTTGAAATATCAATTCAGGAACTTAAAACCGCTACAAAAGTAGAGAATCGATTATGCAAAAAACAATTTACCCAGCCGCGTTCAGCACACAACACTGAACAACATATTCTTCTAAACATATATTGTAATTTGAATTCAGGACCCGTTGCAAGCCTAGGCTGATGTTTTCTGACATTGAAAATTGGAAGTTCTTTGGATACCATTTTGTTTCCTCAGAGGAAACTGATGAGCTTCGATGTTAAGGGCTGGATATTTTTTCATTTGTCTATGTTTTCATATGGAGCAAGTTCAATAACTTGGGCTATTGTCGAAAATGTTTGGCTAATCTGTAGAGCTAAACAAGAAAATTTGACTTATCAGTGAAAATAATCAAATTCTTCAACACCTCAAATTTATTTAGAATTCTGCCAACATTGTACATATGCTGCTGTGCATTAGAGATGTATCAGGTCTAAAATTTTAAGAATATAGGATCCGGCTCCCGGCCCAAAATTTCAAGAATATCAAGTCCATGTCCAAAATTTTGAAAATATAGGGTCCGGGTTCAACAAAATACTCGGGTAATTCCGGGTCTCCACTTCGTCTCCGGGTCTGTTGTATGTTTCCACACACTATTAATGTGTGACATCATCAAGACACGATTTCTGAGAGATTTGACCTACTGCTCAAATTGACCTATGATAAGTTGGAAATTAATAATATTTGAAAATGAAATATTTTGAGTAGTTTTACATGCCGAGCATTGTGACAGCATTCATTCAGCACAAAAGTCAAGATTCGAGTACTCACAGTACTACAAAAGTTGGTAGTTTTACATTTTTTGGCATTTTTTAAGTCTCTATGCGTGTTTCGAAATTTAAATCTCCAAATGTTCATTATATGCGGAACGTATGAAAGAAATTTTCTGACATCTTACTTTACACTTTTTAAGCTATTTTAAAGTGTCAAAAATGTAGTAGAAACAACTTGAATGAGTCCTTTGAAATGATAGGC
The DNA here is from genome assembly GCA_963922205.1 of Romanomermis culicivorax. Classification (NCBI taxonomy): domain Eukaryota; kingdom Metazoa; phylum Nematoda; class Enoplea; order Mermithida; family Mermithidae; genus Romanomermis; species Romanomermis culicivorax. The sequence continues at coordinate 123,905 of CAWUHX010000113.1, read as the reverse complement.
ACAACAGTGCAGGCTTCTGCACGCAGAGTAGACATTAGGAGCTGTGGCCTTAGCATGGTTGAAAAAGATGAGCATCAAAGAAACTGCATCACGAAAAAAATTTCCTGAATGAGATCAACGAGTCTTTCCTAATTTTGAATAGAAAATGCTTCGCTGTATCGATCATTTCAAAATGAATGGATTACATAGTAGGCGTGAATATTTAAATGACACACTATATTTGACAAACCCTGCGCATCTATTTTCACGATTTGCCAATAAAAGACGGCGACAAGCCATATCGAAACTTGAACTTTCATCTTTTTGTTGTAAACCTGAAATAAATTAAGAATGCATTTTAGTCAATGTTGAATATTACAGCACGATTGACGACAATGATGAAAAATTGGCACTATGGTCAATAAAAAACTTTTACAGAAGCTCACAACATTTCCAGGCCTATTGCGACATGGTTCAGCTAATATACAATATATCTGTTTTCCAATTCTGTTATTTAAAAACATTTTAAGGAGAGCAGACTATAGTGCTGATCAATGAGTTATGTGTTGTGTCAGAAACCATTGCGGAGCGAGAACAATATTCAATTTGATTGGTCAAAAAAATAATCAATCTTTTTTAGATTCAGATTGATGATTGTTCCTGCACCGCGATGCATTCTTTTTGCGTTCGAATTTTAATTGTTTATACCAAAATCAATCTGAGGAATGGCTTTCAAGAAACATGTTATACTGCATTCACAAGAATCGTCTACCACGTGGGTATATGGCAACTCCACAGCATACATGCACATGTGGGGTTTGGGGGTCAGGACCCTAGCAGATTCTGATTGACCTGACCCCCAGCGATCTCCCAGCATAAACCAAGAAGATGATAAAGGAAAATGAGAAAAAAGAAGAGAAAGACACCATAATGATGCTGTAGCTTAACGATTTTTCTGAACAAATCATACTTGATTCCAAAGGAGTAACATTAAAGTGTTCACCAAGCAAGAAGCTTTACATATTTGATCAATATAGCTGCAAGAATTTGCTGCTTGGATGTTAGAAAAACCTTGCTTTAGTTATCGAAACAGAAAAAAGAATTGTCGCACCCGCTGTCCTGTCTGACCCCTACCAGAATTTCCATGCTGTCCATGTATGCCCCACAACATTTGTTGATCATTATGCAACAAAAAAGTCAATCAACTTTCGTGGAAGTAGAATAGGGTAAGAGTATAAATATCTTTTACGTTACTCGCACGAAATTTTTTGATGTTTTAGTAGAATATGATGATTTTTGAATATAAACTGGTCAAACTGTGAATTTATTAGTAAAAAAATTTTATAGAAGAACTAATTCTTGAACCATTTCCTGACTTTTGAAGCAAAACACATTTTTTACAGTGACCCAGCATCTAAATTTTGTGCAACCTTATAACATCACCTACTGGAAAGCTCACTGACACCTGGACATCTGGCATGCGTTTTATCTACATCTACAGGCCATTTGTTTTCAAATGAGTCTTGAAACGAAAATTTGTAGGCAGAAAAACCTGAATTTTCTTTCTCAATTTCGTAATGACTCCATGCTTTCATCAAATTCAGAAAAGAGATGATTGATCCAGGTTTATTATTTGCATCAGCATGTTTTGTATTCCCATATGCATTTAGGATGCAAATAACCATTAATTCATTTAGTACAATCAACCAAAATTTATGGAGCATTTTTTCTAACTGATTATTAACGATGAAAGAATATATTTATGCTGACAAAAAAACCTGCATCATGTCTATAATTTTTCCACCACTTGAAAAATTCCAATTTGTATGACATGATGAAACCTCTTCTTCTCTCTTCTTTCATTTTAATATTGATCTTTGCATCATAATCAAGTTTTTTTGAAATTAAATGGACTAGTGTAAAACTTATTCCAGTTGGTTGACAGAGAGTTAATTCTTCTAACCTTGGTTCTATCTTCATTCTTTTATGAGGTAGTTACCTGGAGTGTTCATTTTGGACTAGGTAAAGTATTTTATAATGAGATTTGAGTTATTAATATTTTTCGTGCAAGAAAATTTGTAAGTATATTATATCTTTTGTGATTTGAAATGCCCCTATAATAGCTGAATACCACTGGCAGGACATATAGTTAAGTATTATAGCCCTTGTGGCATCAAAAGTTCAAGGCGATCACTCTGGACCTGATTTTACATTATAACGTATGGATCCACTTACCACTGTAGTCTTGCTGAGGGAAATACAAGTACCAAACGAACGGTAGTATGAGCCTAAAAAATAATAATAAGCAATGCAAATCTGGCATTTATAAGTTTTTTTATTTGCCAGTTATAAGCCTTTTTATTTGCCAATGGAGCATAATAAGGCATTAATTCCAGGAATTTTTTTTCAATAGAACACAAAAAGGCACCAATTCCAGGAATTTTGGATTCCAATGGAAATCTAGGGGTGCGGCTTCGATTTTTGTGTTGATTTTTGTACAACTATGGTATAATTCCATGCTGCATTATCTCCTTTTCAAATAACACACTTCCACTTTCATCCATGATTTTCCTATTCCTAACTACTATTAAAAGTTAATGTTTGCTTAATTTTCACGTAGGTTTTGGTTAAGCTCCTGCAATGTTTGAAAGAAGCAGCCATGACTAATAATGCTAAAGTCAGTACAACCCAGGCAATGTCAGGAAATATAGTTGTATAGTTTTTTACCGATTTTATGTTCTTGCTTTTCCAGATTTTTATTGGAAAAAAATCCGTTCAGCAACGAGAATGCTAAGGCTGCAACAGTTGGAAAGCATGAAATAATGACCATTGTGATCAAAAGTGTTTATAATACAGTTGTCTAAGGCTGCCATAGTTCATATATTGAGTATCTATCTATTTTTTTGTAGTTTTTCATTGTGAAATACTGCAGGACTGAATAGAAATAAGTACTGTGCGGTTTACACATGAAAGTGAGAATTTATAGCTTTAAGATTGTTTTTTATTGTTTCTTTGATGTGAAGATGACCAAATCTAAAACTCTAATGTGCTTCTATGAAGGTTTCCATGCATGGTTAAGGCGCACTGAAAAGAAGTGGACTAGTTCATTAGAAAATGCCCCGATGGGGCAGAAAAAGCAAGAATATACTTGCCTGGATAGTTGCCAAGCTAGAAAAAGGAGTGGACTAGATTTTTGAGAGGATGGGTGAAAGTTGGAAAAAATTCACTTTTGTAATATTGGATTTTTACTCTTTCTCATGAAAAAATTTTCCATGTCTGTGGAAAAGTGTATTTTGCAGCTGAGTGCATCAAGACACTTTCCGGCTATACATGTGCATCTCCAACATTTTTAGGAGGGCACAGGGGGTTGACCCTGTTTTTGACGTTTTTTGAGACAAAAAATTCAAAAAATGTTGGCCCAATTTTTTTTCATAACGTTTTCCAGTTTCGAAACATTTGGGGTAGTTTGTACCCCATGTTCCCCGTCACACAAGTGTGCTTTCGACTGCGTTGAACTTTTTTTACTGGAGTTTGTGTCGATAAGACAGGAATCAACTGTGGGAAAGTGACACATAAAATCCCATCCAAGCTACAGCACAAAGTCTTCTTGAGACTAAATCGATAAATCGATCGTGCAGGAAATATTTAAGACACGATTTCTGAGAGATTCTACCTGCTCCATTGACTTATGATAAGTTGAAAATTAACAAAATCTGAAAAAGGTATTTCGAGTAGTTTTACATGCTGAGTATAGTCACAGCATTCATTCCGCATACAAATCAAAATTCGCATAGCTGCACTACTCCAAAGTTTGGAATTTTTGCATTTTTTGGCGTTTTTCGGTTTGTACATGTATATCAAAATATCACCGCTCAGAAGCGACGTGACACTGAAGCCGAATATTCATTTGATGCAGAAGACCATGCTCTATATGCAGGCATGAAAAAAAACATTTTCTAATACTTTACTCTAAACTTTTTATTCCGTTTTAAAGTGTCAAAATGGAAGTTGAAATTAACCGAAAAAGTCCAATTGGGCCTTCTTTGGGCACATTCCCATAGAATGCCATAAAATTTTTTCCTTGATTTCTGTAGCCACTAATATCTGACATATTGAGTTAAGATTGCAATCAAATGAATGCACCGTTTTGGGAGCTGTAGGTATCTGACAAAAATGACGATTAATTCCACTAAATATGCCATCAACGAGATGCAGAAAAAATTCAAAACGTTCAGATTAATCGAATAAACAAAAAAAAAAAATTGCGAGTCGAATCACTCGTAAAATTTGATCAATCAATTTACAATGATTGTGGAACAGTATGCCTCAGAGGTGACGCAACGAAAATTTCTCTATAAAATAATTTGACCGGAAAAAAGTTTAAGCTGCGAGTTTAATGTTACAAAATGAATGTCAGCTGTCTGGCTCGGCTATGTATGTTATAAGGTGTGCGAAAGTGCACTACAGTTCAGGGCACCCTGTTTCGCACTACGTGATGTTAGAGTGACGAAAATGGAGCAAATGAGGGTAGATTGCTTTTCAAACAAAGCAAAGATGTTACTTTCCCAGTTACTGTAGCAATGTACTAAGCACTAAATAATAAAAAGCTAAAACTCCTCAGCACTATGGTTGAAGCTGTTCCAGAGGGCAAAAAAATTTTTATTCTTTCCTTTTGCTTCTTATTTTCAACAGTTTAAACTTTTTTGCAGAGTGTATGTCGGGGTTACTGTGGGTGCACGTGCTCAGCTTCCGTCGGCGCGCCAGTGGACGCGGTGGCAAGAAAGAAGACAGTTTAGCATAGATTTGTATGCCACTGTTTCCCGTGTTTTTGGTTTTTATTATGATTGGAAATTGTTATGGGAGCATCACCGTCTATCATCATATAATATATTTTGTTTTATTATTTTATTGATGACGTCGCTTTGTTTTCCCAATACAATGCTTATATGGTAATTTGCATTGTTTTTTGAGCGCAGTGGAAGGAGATTTTAAGTCTAGGATTGGAGACTTGGGTAGGAGCTCCAGAGGTAGGTGCCAAGGTGTTCTGCCTAAGGTTTGGTGAAGTACTGGAGTGTATCTGGCGGTCCATGTGAGAGAGTTTTGGTTTGTTGTATTTTGTTAGCCTGTGGCCAGAACTGTTGAAGCGTCTTTGTATAAACCCAAAGGCCAGTTACATCATCTAAGATGACAGCAGTAAAACAAGTGGTGGCCTCTTAACGCCTCTCCCGATGGATAACCAGAGAACCATCAGGAAGATAACTAAACTACCAGGGTTTTATAAGCAGTTGCACATGGGTAAGATAGGAAAAATGAGTGTTCCTTTAGGTAAAACTTTGTGAACACCTCCTAGGTCACATGAGCCTAGTGTTTCGAATTACGACTGTGCTTGCATTTGTCCTACCACTGCATGTTCTTCAGCACGACTGCTGAAGAACAAGCAGTGGTAGGACAAATTCAAGCACAGGTGCCTGGGACTGAACTGAGGCAGGAAAGTAAAACTGCTGAAGTGTCAAGATTGGAAGAGGAGTTAACAAGGATTAGCTTTGAGATGGCTAAGCAAGCCAAAAGCAAAGCTACTGTAGCCAGAAACGTCAAAGGTCATCAGACCTTGGAAAGCCGAAGACTGATGACACCTCCAAAAATTGTCTACCTGATGATGGAAATGCTGGACAAGATTAGACGGAAATGGAAACCAGCATGGAAGTCCCATTTAGTCAATATGAATCTGGACAATTATTAGGAGGATTGGCCGGCCAAATTATTTGACGATCGAATATTTGAGGCATACAAATAATACAAATGTGGTAGTGTGTTTCCGCCAATTTTCCCGATTTTCTAATAGTTTTGTGGATTTTGTAAAAACGTTTACAAGTACAACACATCGACCATGCCCGACCTGGCCCAATGCGACAGTTACTGTAGAAGATGGTTTTTCTGAATTAGTCACTGTATATTATTGATTCTTCTCATGCGTCTCACCTCTCATATTATAATTATCATTTCGCCTGTACATTACCTGAATGAATTGACCTGAAAGACCAACAAATTAAAGCCTTGGAGAAGAAGGTCAATCTATTAATAAAAGTATTGGAAAGTGTGCAGAATCCCAGAAGAAAAAATTAAAAGGAGCAGCAAAAGAAGATAAGTGAGTCTTCTTATGCAGAAAGTAGTGTAGAAAGGGGTGGTCAACCTAAAAGAGAGGTTAAATCAGAAGTTTACCTTAGATTTCAAGAGAATAGAGATAGATATTCTACTAGAGATAAAGTATGGAGTCAGGAACCACAGAGTTTGACGAATGCTGAACAAACACAATCAAATAATTATGGTTATTCCGAAAATAGGAAATCTAGGGAAAGGAAGGTGACTATCTGTGACAAATCGTCTCAGGGAGAGGACAGATTTTCTCATCCTACTCTTTGGAGAGATACCACAAATGGAGCCGAACCTAGCCCTGAGGGAAGGAGAAGGAGAAAATAAAAGAGTAGAAGAAGATCACATAGATCTAGAGCTAGGAGTAGACATTATTCGCATAGTGATTATAGTAGTTCGTCTACGTCAAACTCTAGCTCAAGTGTGGAGGTGGATGTTAGACATGTGGTAAAGGCCTTGAAACATAGACCTTTACATGATAGTATAAAGCCGACAGAAGCGCTCAAATTCTTTACTGATCTGGAAAGTGAGTTTTTGGAGAATACTACCGATAAGATCAACAAAGAATGTTTGAGAATATTGTCTCAGAATACGGCTAGATGGATAGGGAGAACGTCATCAAGTTATACAGAAGGGTGGAAAAATATCTTTAAGTATCTAGGGCTGACTTATGACTTGACGATGATCAAGAGAGAGCTATTCAACATGAAGCAAGAGGAATGTGAATCGGCTTTGGAGTTCCTAAAGACATTGAATAATCAGGTAGATCTGGTCTATGCAGATCAGACGGATCAAGTAAGGCAGGAAAATATTATTAATGCCTTCATTTATAAAAGTAGTCCATTGTATCAGACAGAGTTGCAGGATGTATTGCCATTGATGAAAACATGGCAGGACCTTGCATATGCCATAACCCAAATTGATAAAAAGTATAAAAATGTTTCTACTACTTTTGGAGCCAAAGATAAACCTATAGTGGAAAACCAAGTTGTAGCTACTGAGGAGAAATGCCTGGAAATTGCTTTTGTAGGGAATGCTCAGTATGGAAGTACTAAAAAGTATAACCAAACGAAAGCAAGACCACAAAATCAGTTGCAAAAAGCAACTGAGCATCAGCAGAGTGAGGTGAATGGCGAAGAGATGCAACCTGGTCCATCAACTTGTGAGGTCAAGCAGACTAATGAAGAGCAGGCCAAGGAATCATTTTAAGCTATTCTCTCAAAGGAGCGGCTATAGTTGGTACAAAAATGGATAAAATGCAGATCACACAAAATGAAGCTTTAAAGGAGTTGACTATCTGCTGAAAAGCAGAAGCAAGCTAAGCAGCAGAGACCCTATTGTATTTATCACAAAAACAATACTCATGCTACGGACGATTGTAAAGCTTCAGCTTATTGTCGGCAGCAACAGCAATGGAGTGGATTTAACAGTGGCATGCCAAATCAGCATTATGGTCGAGATAGAGGTGCTCCATTTAGAGGACAATTTAGAGGTAGAGGAGGACCGCTATTTGGATTTAGAGGAGGAGGTAGAGGTGCCTACTGTGTGGGATTTCCGGAAGAAGATCAAATGTTTGGGTATGACCCAGAGTTTGAGAGATATAGTGAATTCTGCAGGTTGAGAGAGCAAGGCATTCAATTGCAATGGCGGCCTCAGTTGATGCTACCTGCATCAACTAGTCAACCACCCATTCAGGCTAGTACCATCCAGGAACAGACTGGATCATTTGTTCGGAGCCAGTCACAATCTATATCACATAATGTCATAGTCACAAGCCATGCAGATGTTAATGCAGATGTTAACAAAACTCCAAATCTGATTCTAGGAAGTATTATTCACCACGATAAAGTGATGCTGCAGGAAAGAGCTAGAAGTAAAGATTTGGCACATGTGAAATATGGAAGACAAGTCACAGATGAAGAGAAGAAATTGTTGGAAAATTATGCAAAAATGGTTCTATTCTATATTAATGTAGTTATTGGAGTTGCAGTATAGAGTTGCAGTATAGAGATGTCTTTAGCTTGCCTGGTGATCCGGCAACTACAGCTCCAGTTCTTACTTGCAAGATAGATACAGGAAATGCAAGACCTGTAGCAAAAAGATATTATACAGCTGCAATTAATAGTCAGCCTGGAGTGAGGCGACATATTGAAGAGATGTTAGATCAAGGAGTGATAGAGCCCTCAAAGTCACCGACAGCTGTACCTTTGTTCCTATTGGGGAAAAAGGATGAAACTAGGAGACCCGTAGTGGATTTCAGAGGTATAAATGAGGTGACCAAGGATGATAAATATCCTATTCCTAGAATGGATGACTATTTAGATTGCCTTGGAAGAGCCAAATTTTATACAACTTTGAATTTAAAATTGGGATATTGGCAGGTTCTGATGGAGGAGGAAAGCAAAGAGAAAACAGATTTTATATGTCAGAAAGGATTGTTTCAATTCAAAGTGATGCTGTTTGGATTGAAGAATGTACCTGCTGAATTTCAAAGGATGATGGAGAGAATCCTTGGAGATTTAGTATGGAAAATTTGTCTAGTGTACATAGATGATATGATCATCTTCTCAAATATGTTTGAGGAACACTTAGAGAATTTGACATTGGTGCTACAATCTTTGAGGAAAGTGAAATTGACTCTTAAGACAGAGAAATGTGAATTTTTCCCCCCCAGAAAGTCCATTTTTTAGGACACCTCTTGGACAGAGTGGAATTTCTCTGGATTCTAAGAAGGTCAAGGCAATAACAGAGTTTCCATTCCCTGATTCTGTTAACAAAATGCAGAGATTCCTAGGTATGCTACAATAGTGTAAGGAATTTACACCGGACCTAGCAGCACTAGCTGAACCTTTGTACAAATTGACAGGAAAGAAGGGCATGTCGAATGTAACGGAGCAACATTACAAAACGTTTGGGAAGCTCAAAATGGCATTGACCTCAGTTCCTTTCCTATGACATCCAATTTTAGACTGATCTCACCGATTCATTCTTCAAATGGATGCGCGGAATTGCATTGGGAGCAGTGTTATGCCAAGAGAATGACTCAGAAGATTGGGTAATAGCCTACAATAGTCAGATATTGTGGGCAGAAGAATGAAAATGGTGCGCCACTGAAAGAGAATGCTTAGCTGTTTTCTACGGCCTTAAAATTTATAAACATTATCTTTTGGGTCAAAAGGTGACAATCCAAACTGACCATAAACCATTATTATCAATGAGAGTCAACACACAGGCTAATGACAAACTCAAGAGGTGGTACGCATTCATTTGCCAGTTCAACCACAAGTTAGAGTATGTGCCTGGCAGGCAAAATGCCATGGCAGATTTTCTCTTGAGGAAAGAAGAACTGGATGAGCAAAAGGAGAAGTTGCGGCCAAAATGGGATCTTATATTCCAGAAAGAGGAATCTAAATCTCCAACTGAAGACAAAATTATTAATCAAAACCACAAACTTTTTGTCAACCAACTTTGGAAGCTCAGAGGAGATGAAGTGGATGGGGCTGTAGAAGTCTTCACTTTTGTGGACATGGCCACAGCTTCAGAGACTTCAACATATTGATCGAGTGATGAATCTCAACTTAATCTTTCTCCAGAATTCGATAACTATCAAATGCCTGAGAAATATGAAATTGAGTCAGTAGTCACAAGATAGATAGCAAAAAACTTGCAGCAGGAAGGAAAAGAACACCCTCCTGGGCAAGAAAAGCCAGTGGAGGAAGTAAAATGTATTTTTGAACCAAAGGAGAAGGAGTATGAGGAAGCCCCTCAAGTTGAGGACTATGGACCAAAAGGGCTTGTCTCAAATGCATTAATGGCTCATTTGCAAGCTAAAGATCAAGATTTAAGAGTGATCTTCGAGAAACTAGGTGTTAACAGCAACACCAAGTCTCAAAGTAACTTTTGTATTGAAGAAGGGGTACTATATAGAGAGACTTTTGGTGAAGTGGAGGATCAAGTTGTTGTGCCCTCTGTTCTCAAAAAAGTTGTCCTACATCAGTATCAGGGTGCGATCATGATGATGCACCAAGGGTCCAAGGGAAACTTTGCTATTATTAAAAAGCGATTCTGGTGACCGAGCATCGAAAAGGATGTTTGGAGCTGGATCAGTTTTTGTCCAGTATGTCAAATTGTGACTCCGGGAAAAGCTATGATACCACCGTTAAATCCAATTATTCCTAGAGGACTGTTTGACATAGTCTCTGTTGATATCATGGGAATCTCTCCCATGAGTGAGAAGAGATCATATGTGATAGTGTTTCAAGATTATTTTACCAAATGGGTGGAAGCAGAGATGATCCCAGATCAATGTGCTGTAACCATTGTCGAGAGTTTTTTGAGAAACACTGTGTTCAGGCATGGAACCCCAGTCAAGTTATTGAATGATAATGGTTCATGCTTAACAGTTGATTTGATGATGTCAGTCTGTAAATTGTTGGAATGTCGAAAAATTTTCACAACTGCCTACCATCCACAAGGAAATGGAATGGTTGAAAGGTTTAACCAAACCTTGATCAAGCAGTTGCGGAAAGTTGCTATTGAAAATTGGGATAAGTGGGACAGATATTTGCAATCTGTCATTCTTGCATATAATGCCACCCCTCACACCTCAACAAAGTGTTCACCATTTTCCTTGTTGAGAGGGCATGAGGCTAATTTTGGCATAAGCATTGGTGTTGCAAGAAATATACTTCTGCCCATGAACTATGAGGCTTATAAGCATGGGCTAACTGAAAGTTTAGTAAAAACTTATGAGACTATTACTCGAAACATCAGAAAGGCTGCAGAGAACAGTAAAAAGTTTTTTTGAGTGTAAAGCAAAGACCCATGATTATTTGGTCAATGATTGGATTTTGCCAAAAGTCAATAAACAGAAAAAACTGGGTCTTCTGTGGCAAGGACGGTATGTACCTTTGTTCCTATTGGGGAAAAAGGATGAAACTAGGAGACCCGTAGTGGATTTCAGAGGTATAAATGAGGTGACCAAGGATGATAAATATCCTATTCCTAGAATGGATGACTATTTAGATTGCCTTGGAAGAGCCAAATTTTATACAACTTTGAATTTAAAATTGGGATATTGGCAGGTTCTGATGGAGGAGGAAAGCAAAGAGAAAACAGATTTTATATGTCAGAAAGGATTGTTTCAATTCAAAGTGATGCTGTTTGGATTGAAGAATGTACCTGCTGAATTTCAAAGGATGATGGAGAGAATCCTTGGAGATTTAGTATGGAAAATTTGTCTAGTGTACATAGATGATATGATCATCTTCTCAAATATGTTTGAGGAACACTTAGAGAATTTGACATTGGTGCTACAATCTTTGAGGAAAGTGAAATTGACTCTTAAGACAGAGAAATGTGAATTTTTCCCCCCCAGAAAGTCCATTTTTTAGGACACCTCTTGGACAGAGTGGAATTTCTCTGGATTCTAAGAAGGTCAAGGCAATAACAGAGTTTCCATTCCCTGATTCTGTTAACAAAATGCAGAGATTCCTAGGTATGCTACAATAGTGTAAGGAATTTACACCGGACCTAGCAGCACTAGCTGAACCTTTGTACAAATTGACAGGAAAGAAGGGCATGTCGAATGTAACGGAGCAACATTACAAAACGTTTGGGAAGCTCAAAATGGCATTGACCTCAGTTCCTTTCCTATGACATCCAATTTTAGACTGATCTCACCGATTCATTCTTCAAATGGATGCGCGGAATTGCATTGGGAGCAGTGTTATGCCAAGAGAATGACTCAGAAGATTGGGTAATAGCCTACAATAGTCAGATATTGTGGGCAGAAGAACGAAAATGGTGCGCCACTGAAAGAGAATGCTTAGCTGTTTTCTACGGCCTTAAAATTTATAAACATTATCTTTTGGGTCAAAAGGTGACAATCCAAACTGACCATAAACCATTATTATCAATGAGAGTCAACACACAGGCTAATGACAAACTCAAGAGGTGGTACGCATTCATTTGCCAGTTCAACCACAAGTTAGAGTATGTGCCTGGCAGGCAAAATGCCATGGCAGATTTTCTCTTGAGGAAAGAAGAACTGGATGAGCAAAAGGAGAAGTTGCGGCCAAAATGGGATCTTATATTCCAGAAAGAGGAATCTAAATCTCCAACTGAAGACAAAATTATTAATCAAAACCACAAACTTTTTGTCAACCAGCTTTGGAAGCTCAGAGGAGATGAAGTGGATGGGGCTGTAGAAGTCTTCACTTTTGTGGACATGGCCACAGCTTCAGAGACTTCAACATATTGATCGAGTGATGAATCTCAACTTAATCTTTCTCCAGAATTCGATAACTATCAAATGCCTGAGAAATATGAAATTGAGTCAGTAGTCACAAGATAGATAGCAAAAAACTTGCAGCAGGAAGGAAAAGAACACCCTCCTGGGCAAGAAAAGCCAATGGAGGAAGTAAAATGTATTTTTGAACCAAAGGAGAAGGAGTATGAGGAAGCCCCTCAAGTTGAGGACTATGGACCAAAAGGGCTTGTCTCAAATGCATTAATGGCTCATTTGCAAGCTAAAGATCAAGATTTAAGAGTGATCTTCGAGAAACTAGGTGTTAACAGCAACACCAAGTCTCAAAGTAACTTTTGTATTGAAGAAGGGGTACTATATAGAGAGACTTTTGGTGAAGTGGAGGATCAAGTTGTTGTGCCCTCTGTTCTCAAAAAAGTTGTCCTACATCAGTATCAGGGTGCGATCATGATGATGCACCAAGGGTCCAAGGGAAACTTTGCTATTATTAAAAAGCGATTCTGGTGACCGAGCATCGAAAAGGATGTTCGGAGCTGGATCAGTTTTTGTCCAGTATGTCAAATTGTGACTCCGGGAAAAGCTATGATACCACCGTTAAATCCAATTATTCCTAGAGGACTGTTTGACATAGTCTCTGTTGATATCATGGGAATCTCTCCCATGAGTGAGAAGAGATCATATGTGATAGTGTTTCAAGATTATTTTACCAAATGGGTGGAAGCAGAGATGATCCCAGATCAATGTGCTGTAACCATTGTCGAGAGTTTTTTGAGAAACACTGTGTTCAGGCATGGAACCCCAGTCAAGTTATTGAATGATAATGGTTCATGCTTAACAGTTGATTTGATGATGTCAGTCTGTAAATTGTTGGAATGTCGAAAAATTTTCACAACTGCCTACCATCCACAAGGAAATGGAATGGTTGAAAGGTTTAACCAAACCTTGATCAAGCAGTTGCGGAAAGTTGCTATTGAAAATTGGGATAAGTGGGACAGATATTTGCAATCTGTCATTCTTGCATATAATGCCACCCCTCACACCTCAACAAAGTGTTCACCATTTTCCTTGTTGAGAGGGCATGAGGCTAATTTTGGCATAAGCATTGGTGTTGCAAGAAATATACTTCTGCCCATGAACTATGAGGCTTATAAGCATGGGCTAACTGAAAGTTTAGTAAAAACTTATGAGACTATTACTCGAAACATCAGAAAGGCTGCAGAGAACAGTAAAAAGTTTTTTTGAGTGTAAAGCAAAGACCCATGATTATTTGGTCAATGATTGGATTTTGCCAAAAGTCAATAAACAGAAAAAACTGGGTCTTCTGTGGCAAGGACGGTATGTAGTTACAAATAATAGCAGATTATCAGATAATGTGCTTACAATCACGCACTGGAGAGAGCAGCTCAAAAAGCAGGTTGTATCCATCAGCAGGTTAAAGCACTTTCGCTACAAGACCAGTAGATGGCTGCAGTCTAATTACATGTCATCTATCAACACCCAGTTTACCGTAGCTTCAAAAATTCAGAATTATAAACTGCTGTAGCACCTAGCGCTGTATGTTTTTGTGTGTGTGTGTGTGTGTGTGTGTGTGTGTGTGTGTGTGTGTGTGTGTGTGTGTGTGTGTGTGTGTGGGTGATTACCCCCTATTTTTCGTCCCAAATTTTGTGATTAAATACAAATTGTATTTATTTATGTTTATTCTAGGTCTTTATCCCGTATTTATCAGTATTTTGTAAATTTATTTGGTGTGATATTTAAATTTTCCAAAGTTTTTGGTAAAAAACCACTTTTTGCGTAAATCCAAAATCTTAAAATTTTTCGCAGCCCTAATTATTCAAATTTTCCTGATTCCAAGTAAATTTTTTCGGAGGAATCAGCTAATTGTTGCCCCCAATTCTGTGAATATTAGGAAGAATTGGAAAACTGCACAGTTTTAGAGTGAAAAGAGACAAAAAGTAGCAAAAGCAGAAACTTTGTCGATTTTTCAGCTCTCAAAAATTTATTATAAGTTCAAAAATTGATAGCGCTGATCTAAAAGAATTTCAAAGCAAAGATTAGGAGATGTCAGGGCCCTCCAATTGACGCCTCATGAAGCAATATTTGGTCACAGACATAATTTGAAAAATACTCTAAATTGTCAAATTTATTTTTCTCTCAAATTTTTTTAAAGAATTTCCTCTTTTTGTGTAAATGGGTAAGTTTTCTCAAATTATCCCTGGAGATTCTCATCTTCTCGATTGCATAGGCCGTTTTGGGCGTTGGAGTGAGATGGCTAGCAGTCAACTGATAGAGGACTCAGGTAGTCTGTGTGTGTACTCCCTAGTAAGGTAGAAGTCAGGGCCACATTTGTGTTTAACTATCTGCCAACACTAATCCAATATATATTCGGCACCTTCAGGTTTTCCCCTGCTTGCAACATAGCTTTTTGTGCTTACTGTCTGTGGTGAAGGTGAAAGTTAACTGTTGTCTGTTCAGTTAAAATGAATATTTTCTTAAAAAGTTAGTGAATATTTTTTCTGAATTTCTAGACTACAAAAATGTGTTGTTAGAGTTGGTGAGTTAGAACGATGATTTGCAATTAATATCAGCCAATACCCATGTGAGTCAATGAAGCCAAAAAGGATCGAAATTGGTAAGGTCACTGAGATGATCAAAACACTGAAGGATAGCAGGTTTCGAGGTCAGCCGATCATCAGTTTTGATACTGAAAAGGTAACACAGGAGTATGTTAGTAAGGTATTTGCAACTTCTGGGGTTGATTACCCAATAGGGAAGGAGTTCACAAGGGTCATTGGCTTTTCAATGGTGAGTGGAGACACCTTCATTGTAGACACTACAGTAGTCATGCCAATGGAATGGACACTCATTCATGAGCACCTAGATTCGGACATGCTTATCATTGGATACAACTTGGTTACAGATCTGGTTGCTATTTGGAATGTTAAATATTGTTATATATAAGTATTGATTTAACGAAGGAGATAAAACATAGAGTAATGTCTTCATATGGCCATTATTATAATGTAGCCAAGGTAGGAGACCAATTAAATGGAAGATTTTTGGCATTGTCCAGAAAATTGGGGCTTTGCCCCAAAAATTTTAAGCTGAAGGGCTTGTTTATGGAGTTATATCTGGTAGATGTTGGTCACTTCCAAATCGACTTCTGTCAGAGAATGTAACGTGAATGATTCTGTAGGCAAAATTTAACACAGTTTGAAATAACGTATTCAGCACTTGATGCCTACTACTTAACAATGATTTTTCTAGCATTTTTCCATTATGAGTTAGCCATGCAAGTTGAGGTCGGATTCCAATACTTTCCTTACGATTTGATGAAAGCCGATCAAATCCAGTTGATGGCTTTTAGATTGTACAGGTTTTTTAACATGATACATGGCGAGAACTTCCTGCAAACCTTTTGTCGAAGTCCAGAAGTGGAAGAGCCACAATCATCATGTGTTTATCACATAAGGAGGCAAAAAATGTATACCTGTATGGCTGCCCAGTTGGACACCTCATTTGGAGGCCATATGGAGTACTGTTTCCCTCATTACGAGGCAAACCCAAATAGAGGGAGAGATGTGAGTATCCCCAAGGGGATTCATCCAGACTACACCATCAAAGAGAAGGGAAAGAATGTTGATGGATATGACACATTGAGTGAAGATGAAGAGTTCGAAGAAGCTTTGTCGGAAAAGCAGATTAGAACTTGGATTAAGAAGAAAGTAGTGGATATGGTAAATCAATGGAGAGGGTTTAATAAACTTTATGAAATAGTATCCATCATCTTATATGAGAACTTCCTTAGGTACAGGAAGGAGACTCCACAGTTATTAGAAATCACATCTCTGGAAGTTGATTACCACGAGTATGAACCAGTCAATATACCGAATAGTAAAGACTACTACATAAGACAACACTGGAGGATGGACATAGCCTCATATTCTGAAATATTGGTGGAACACAATTTTAAGAATCTGGAGGCAGGGTGTAACAAGTTTCCCCCTATCTTTCATTTATTTTGTCCACATAGCAGGGAAGAGTCGGAGGAGTATCTGACCTCTCTCCTTGACCACAACTATTTAAAGTCTTTCAGTCCAGAAGATAAGGAATTACTTTTGAAATTGTTGTGGAGAGGAGACCGATATGGTCAATATTTAGCTTTTAATAGTAGTTTGCCAGTGACGGATGTGCATAGGCCGACTAAGGGTGATGTAATTACTTGCTGGGGAAATCGCTTGGGGTTTATACCAATTCCATTTTGGCCAAAAACCAAATCATGGGAGTTGAAGCTGGCAGAGAAAAGGAACCATTTGACAGAGTGTCCGCAGTACAAGAGCAATCTGTACTGTTATCAATGATTTTACTTTCGCCAAATAGCAGTCAGACTGCCAGGGCTATGATTTCCTATCGATTTAAGTGAAGATATGACGAAGAAAAATCAGAGAAGAAGTGTGATGGTGTATCAACCCAAGTATGTGCCAGGTTAGAAGCCCCCATTTTTCAAAAATATTTTACTGTTGGATCAGCCAGGGATCCAGATTATGCATATAGACAACAAGGTTATGATAACACCAATAGGTAAGCACCCATCAGTGCCAGTCATAGGCGCCTAGGTAAGGACAATGGCGGATCAGCAATCCAAACAGCCTAAAGTAGATAGTAGTAAGGTAGATCAGGTAGTTGGGATGCAGGCTGAGCCCGTTGCCGCGCAAGTATGGCAAAATGCCATACCTGCTGACCTGAACAGGCCTATAGATTTGAATCAGGATGGAGATGATTTAGAAGTGGACAAGGAGGTCACTGTTGAATCATCTATGCACCCTGATGAGGAGACACAGGTTACATCTTTGGTAGACCAAACCGAAAGTTTACTTTCTGGAATGAATGTCAGAGCAGAGCAGATGTTGGATGAAAGCAATTTGATCACAATTGATGGTGGGCCAACAATGGCAGAAATTGAAGCAAGGTTCAGGGAGCAAGCTGAGAAAGAAATTGAAAGATGGAAGGAAATTTTTGTCAAAAAGCTTGCTGAGCAAAAAGCAAGATTGGATGAGCAGCAGAAGCAGCTGGAGCAGGTCCTGGCTGGTTTCACAGCATAGCGGACATCTCGGGCTGGCCTACAGCCCTTCAAGCTTCAGTTAAGCTGCCTACTGCTTATCACATTCCAAAGTTAGCAGCACCGCCAGCTAGTACGCAGGTTAGCCAACCTGCAGTCAGCAAGAGCATGCCAGTAGTGCAGGGACCGCAAAGGGAGCCCTCAATAGATGGCAGTATACCGAATGTTAATATGGCCCAGGAAGTTGAAGATTTAGAGATAGTGGCCATACAGACGACCAAATTAAGAGGTTATGGAGACATAAAATCGCCCGAAAGGCCAATAGGGCGAAAAAGAGAGAAGATGAGGATGTTATAGAGATCAGTGACAATGAAGGAGAACAGACGGAGAGTACAATGTCAACAGACTTCAAATTTGTTGGATCAACGACCTTATTGACCAATTCAACAAAGTCCAAGACTAAAACTACGCTGACGAGCCAGATGCCTGGAACTTCAAGTTCTAGGAGTCAAGCGCAGTCAATGGCAGTTAAGGAAAGGTACTGCTACAACTAAGGGTACTTGGGCTACAACTGAGGGTACTTGGGCCAAGCCCATATCTAAAGTAGACCAGACATCTCAGTAGTTATTTCTAAAGTTATTTCTAAAGTCTCTATGTCAGAGTCGACTAAGTTGACCAAGAGAAGTAAGGATAAAGAAGTAACTTTGGAGTACTTGAGATGTGTTTCAAGAGACTACTGGGATGTTCATAGGAGATTTCCAGTAGTAAAGGGGAAGATAGATTTTTCGACACTGGAGGTGATTGAATTTTTGCCCAAGATATGCCAGATGATCAAAGGAATGAAATCATCTGGGTATTAGTCAACAATAGAGTAGAAGAGCTTTGTGAGAACTATGGAGATCACTTTGAAGTCCAAGGTGGTTTCCTGTATGATCACATAAATGTTCCTGAATTTATTTGGGAATACATGTGGATCAAGATGATGCCCCTCTGGTTTCACAATTTTGATGCAGAAACAGTTATGGCAGCCATGAAATACTTGTGTACCACGGTTTTGCTAAAGTTAGAGCAGCAGCCGTTGGACTGGAGACACATTGATGCAGTTGATGCGCACGTCAAATCATTTGTTATGGGGAAGTACTACACAATCTACTTTCAGGGAAAGGATAGTACTGCATTCAGGTAAGCTTATGTCAACCGAATGCAGGAACACCAGCGAACTGCAATGGATATGGCAACTAAGAGGAGGTTGTCAGAAGTTGTTCAGAGGTTTTCTGGAAAGTTTCAGGAAGCTGAAGGTCAACTGTTTAAGATTCCGATTTTGACAGAACGTCAGCCTAGGGATATATCCAGGAGTAGGATCCAGCACTTGCGACATTCATCACATTTGCAGGGTAGGCAAAAGCCTGGAGTATTCAAGTTACCTTATGCAAACCAAGAGAGTCAAGGTAGGTTCAGCACCTCCTCCTTTAGAGTATCTTCCATAAGTTCTACTCAATGCCAGTACCAGAGAGGAACTGGAAGGGGATATGGCTGAGGTTGGGGTCAGGGACAGATTTAAGGCTATGCTTTGAACATGGTGAATCCACAGCTGTAAGAGGTCAGGCAATGGCTGGGGTTCCTAATGGGACCCCACCTCGAGGAGTTTTTGGGGGATTTCTCAGGGGTCGCAGAACAAAGGGTGGTCCCTATCCTGGCCATGGCAGCTTTCAGTACCGCCATTATGGAGGTGGCTGACAACAATAATTCATTTTAGCTGCATAATTTTTGGACCAAAAATCGTTATTTCCTACTAATTTTATTTCAAAAAATACAAAACACAAAAAACACAAAAACACAAAATACAAAAAAAATTATTATCTTGTCATATTGTTGCTTTGAAATTTTAAATTTTTTCACATTTCCTGTCCTCAAAACTTGCCCAGCAAAAATTCGTCTTTTCGCCCATCTTTTTTTCAGGCCTGTATACAGCCCCCATATTTTTTGTCATATTTCTTTTTTGATTTGAGGGTCTGAAAAAGATGAAGACGTGAAATATTTTGCCTATTGTTGTAAAATTATTTCTAATCAGCTAAACTAGTGTAAAATAGGAGAAAATATTTTTTGTCCTTCAGGTTAGTATTGGACAGGGCAAAGCGATGAGCGGCCAACCATAGAGGAAGCACACCTTTGGTAACTCAACCCCTATGCTAGAAAAACGAGTACATGAGAGAAGAGGAACGGCCGTGCCCTGGATCTAGGCACAGATCCTTTCCAAAATCCAGGCCAAACTATGTTCGAGACTGTCGCCGTAGCCTGAAAAGAAGTGCCCTGGGGATCGGAGTGGTCAACGTTGCAGTGGCTTAAAGAACCTGATAGGGGCTGGATTGCAATTTGAAAGGGGTAGCCCAAAAGAGTTGTTTTCCGAGCGAGAAATGTTAGGCAGTCCTGGGCCTCAGTATGGGACTCAGGCTGCAGAAAGGTTTTCACCTCCCATTGGTCAGTTTTGAGGGCCAAGGGATGTCAGGGTTACTGTGGGTGCACGTGTTCAGCTTCTGGCGTCGGTGCACAGGCAGTGGATGCAGCAAAAAGTGGCAAGAAAGAAGACAAATTAGCATAGATTTGTGGTGCAACTGTTTTGTGTGTTTTTGGTTTTTATTATGATTGGAAACTGTTACGGGAGTGTCACTGGTGTTCTGCCTGAGGTTTGGTGAAGTATTGGAGTGTATCTTGTGGTCGATGTGAGAGAGTTTTGGTTTGTTGTATTTTGTTAGCCTGTAGTCAGAACTGTTGCAGCATCCTTTGTATAAACCCAAAGGTCAGTTACATCATCTAAGAGGACAGCAGCCTAACATGTAAAATTTTTGTTTGTGAAACAATTAGTAGATCAAACTATAGTCTGTTAGTTATTTGATAATTCTATAGTGCAGATAATAAAGGTATCACATCTGCTAGACAAGGGCTACCTGGAAAATCAGTGAATTCTGAGTGATCTTCATGAGTATGCTTTCTTCAGAGATGAGCTGCTTGCCAAACAGTACAAAAATTTTGATAAGATTTTACCAATACAGTAAAAATGCATGAGCTATAAAATAAGAAAATAAAATTCTGTGGCATCCAATGGGAAGGTGCTCGTGAGTCCCACAAGCAAAATTTTTCTAATTTTAAGGGCAGTTTTCGACACTTCAAACTTTCTTGAAAGATGTAATGTTCAAAAATTTATAGTAAATATTACTTCGAAGGATAGTGTATTCTTTCTTGTGTAAAACGAATATTTATTTATCGAATGAGATCAATCTGATCCTGAAATATTTCTTGGGTAGCAAGATGACTGAGAAATGCCCAAAGTTTAATTTTCAAAATTTAGTGTACTGTAGTGGTGTGAATTTTCGTTTTCAAGCAAAACGAATGACACCATAAAACTGAGCACATGAAACTATCTGAAATATATCATTTTGAGATATGACTAATTCTCAACTTATCATTGTGAAGGTAGAACTTCTCAGAAATCGTGTCTTAATTCAGTCATTTTAAACTGGGTGAGCCAAAAAAAGGCGACCAGTACTGACATTCATAGCTTTCAAGTGGGTGTAGCTTTTTAATGCAGTTTCCTGCTGTCAATATATAGAATATCAAGCATAGGAACTGAAGTGCCCATGTTATCTACTGGTGGTAAGAATGTCGTCCCCTACTCCTAAATTTCAAGAGTAGATGTTATAAAAAGCATTCCAGCTAAAATCCATCCAGCTAAAATCGCCCCAGCTGCATTCTTGAAGATATATCCTCATCAGAGATGGAGGAGAGAGAGTTGAATGATGAAGATAAAGAAAAAGAAGAAGAAAGATGCAAGGATCAAGATTTAATTTTTGAAGACATATCTGCAGTAGAAGAAGAAGAATAATAGTAACAACAAGAACAACAAATAGGTGGTGGTCTCGAGCAGCAATCGGATGGATCATTTGATGTATCGAAATTCTAGTATATACATGAACCTGTAGTGCAGACAGTAAGGAGGTTTGGAGCAGGAAGTGAGGCAAGACCATTCTACTTGCACAATCTTGAAAATTGCTGAAATTTATATGAACATATAGATGAAATCCTTGATTACCCTCTGCAGCAAATACTTGAGACAACTTCATTAGATGCTCTTCTTGGTGCAATCTATTTTCATCCTAACCTAAATGAGCCAATTTATGTGCATTTTTATCTGCTGAAAAATATGACGGGTCAAGTTATTGTTGAGAAATTGGAGCATGTTTTGCAGTCAAACAAAGAAATCAGTCTTGAAGAACCTGGAGCAGTGATTCATGTTGTTACTGTCGCAGCACCATCAGGTTCAGGCAATCACAATAAACAAAAATATTTTGTTCATCATGATTCAGTAAATAGAGGACATGGTGGTTATTTCATCACCATAAATAACAAGGATGATAACTTATGCCTCACAAGGGCTGTTGTTGTTGCAATTGCAAAGCTAAATAAGCACAATCCGGAATATTGATAGAACACCATTTGCACAAAAAATCCTCATCCTCGTTCTCTCCAAACTAGGAAAAGCTCATGAGCTGATGGTTTGAGCCAGACAACAGGACTACAAAGGGCCCTGTGACATTCAAGAGTTGAATATGATGCAAGATGTGATACCCGAGTATAAGATTTAAGTTTTCAGCAAGGATGCTTATTACACCATGATATTTGAAAGTATTTCTTATCTTAAATTCTGCAAAATTGAAAAGAAAACATTTTGTCCTCTTTTCAAGTAAAAACAGTGATGCTGAAAAAGTCATCCATCTATACAACCATGATGATCATTTTACTGTTATTACATTGATGACTGCATTTTTGATGCATGGTTATTGGTGTGCAGATTGCAATGTAGCACGTAATGATAGGACAACTCATCAATGCACCAACAAGTGTTCATTGTGTTATCATCAACTCCCATGCAAGGAGGAAACAATTTCCCATTGTAATGGATGTAATCATTTTTTTAGAAATGAATGTTGTTATTAGAATCATCTGTGCAAATATATGCAAGGATACCAAGGCCCTTGTAAGAGCTCTACAGTTTAGACTGTTGACCAGTCTGGATTAATTTGAGAGAAGATTAAAAAATGTGAAAAATGCTGAAAACAAGTTAGCCAGGCACACATACATAAGCACAAATGTGGTCACTTCAAGTGCTTTACATGTAATGAGGAGGTACTCCAAAAAGGTAATTTGCTAGAATAGAATGCAATGATCATTCCTACATTTCACTTTATATTTCAGACCAATTATGCTATATGAAAAATGTTGATCAAGAAAGTGAAGATGATGATGGTGGTAACAGCAGTGATGATGCTGATGATGCTGAAGATGAAAAAATGAGAGTAGCACTACCAAAACTGCACATACTACAACAGGGAAAATAATGTTGAAACTATACCATAATTTGTCTTTTTTAATTTTGAGACACACCAGAGAGGGTTATCCAGGAAACTAAGTTGGGGCAGGAGCTATTGCACATGCCAAGTTTGTGTATTGCTCGGTGAGCTACAGTAGAAAGTATAATTACAGTGTTTGAGAGAGGTGTATTTTATAGGATTGCGGATATTTTCCTTGTTAGTTGGCAGTATAAAGATAATTGATTCCTTCAGTTTTTTGCCAGTGGCATTGTCAGTGCTATCCAAAGCTTTTGGATTAGTGGAATCAGTCAAAGGACTTTTCCCCCATTTATTTAATAAGTTAGAAAATTGGAACTATATTGAATCATTGCCTGGAGCAGTCTATCATGCTCCATCCAGTATGAAACCCATAGCCTATAGCAACTTTATACAGCGGTATAAGAACCAAATCGGGAAGGTAAGGGAGTATTTACATTTTATTAAAGTATTAAAACAAACAAAGATGTTGTTTTTTATGAAGGTATTCAACTTCCAAGAAGAGTTAATAAAGTATTCCAATAGCAATGTTGATGTTTTGTTGAAAGCCAGTAGGAAATTGAGAGAACTCTTTGTAATTGAAACCACTGTCAATCCCTTTACTAAATCACTGACAATAGCCAGTCATGTAATGGTGTATTAAGAAAGTTATTTTTGAAACCAAAAACTATAGGTGTCATACACCGAAATGGATATCATGGAAGAGATATACAGTCTGCTAAAGCTATTCTGTGGTTGACTTGGCTAAGTAAAAAGAAGAATATCCATATTCAACATGCAAATAATAGTAGAGAGGTACGCAATGTGCCCTATAGAGTTGATGGTAAATGTGGTGATGTTGTGTATAAGTTTTATGGGTGCTACTGGCATGGGCGTCAAAAGTGCTTTCTTAATCAAAACAAGATAATCGCTGGTAGTAGAACAAATGCACAGGAGGCCTACTTGCACACTGTAGAGTGAAAATATTATATTATGCATGTGCATGGGCTGCAAGTTGTAAAGCTTTAGGAGTACAAACTTGCCAACATGCTACAGAAAGATGCAAACATGAAGAAAGTTTTTACTTCATGTACAAGATATTTCGAGCCATTGAATCCACAGCATGGTAAGAGGACAAAAAATAAGTAAGATATATTGCATAATCTATAAATATTTTTAAGCATTTTATGGTGGCTGTACAAATGCCATAAAACTGTATCATAAAGTCAAACATAATAAGCAGATACAGTACATTCATGTGTAGCTTGTACCCATACACTAACAAATATGGGATGTATCCTATAAGTCATTTGAAAATAATAATGGATGAATTTGAGCCAATTACAAAAGAGAACAAACCATATGAAGGTCTTGTTAAATGCTTTGTGATGCCTCAAAAAAACTTTTACCATCTTGTTTTGCCATTCTGAGATAGTAGTAAATTACTGTTTCGACTGTGTGAAAAATGTAGAAAAGAGCAGGGACTGGTTTCTTCAAAGAGACTTAAGCTCCAGCTGAGCTGTAGCTTAACTCTATATGTTATACTATTGTTGTTATGCTGCAGCTCAGCTGGAGCTTAACTCATACACACAAAACATATCAGGAAAGTTAAGCTGCAGCTGAGTGGTACCTTAACAGCAATGTTATAACATACAGAGTTAAGCTACAGCTCAGCTGCAGCTTAACTTTCTCCATATGTTTTGTGTGCATGAGTTAAGCTGCAGCTGAGCTACAGCTTGATGGCAATGCTGCAGCTTAAGCTGCAGCTCAGCTGGAGCTTAAGTCTCTCTGATAAAACAGGCTTAGAGGACTGAATCATGTCATAATGATGAATCAGAAAGAGCTCTGCACAGCGTGTGGGTCACGTTAAAATTGTATAAGGCAGCAGATGTTAGATACAAGGTAAGTTCAGTCTATTTTCACTTTTTCCTTCCACTTATATTCATTTTCTCAGGTGACCAAAATTTAGGAAGTCTGGCACTATGAAGATGTTTTGAGATATGAAACACAAACTGGAAATGATGAACTCTTTGGACAGTATGTCAATTCATTCATGAAATTAAAAATGGTAGATACTTTATATTCTTTCAAGGTACATGATTTTCAATTTCCTTTTTTGAAACGTATTCGAAGCTGAGGAATGGCCTTCCCAATGCACTGACTAAAAGAGATAAGAATACCTGGGTGCAGTAGAATTACAGGAAGGTATAGAGCTGGATCGATCAGAAGTTGCAAAAAATTCAGGGATCTGAGCTTTAGCAAACCTTATGTTGAATTCGTTCTGGGAGAAGGTATGTTTTTTCAAGTATTGAATGAGTGGTAAAATGTTTTTGCAGGATCAATAAGCGTGCTTTTTTATAGTTTGGTTAACAAAATAAACAGATCAAAACAACATATTTTACAGATCCAAAGGAATATTTCAGCTTGGTATTTGATAGTTCGACTGTTGTACATAACATTATGATCATCAGTGACCATTTTGTGTCAGTCACTTATGCCCAAGTGAATGACCTAGCTCAGGTTATCACTGCATACATGAGTGCCCAAGCACGCTTGATGTTATACTCCTACCTCAAAAAATTCGGCAAGAGAGTGCTCTACTTTGACATAGATAGTATCATCTACCTGGATGACCATAACTAATCTTAAAACTTTAATTCATTTTGAGAGGCAGGACATGATTTTAATGAGAAAATACTAATTATTCATCTGATTTCAAAACAGTTTTGGAGCAGTCAATTATTTGCAATGTAACTGCAACAGTTGCTGATCTTGACTGTTCAAAAAAGATTATAATTACTTTATTTAATTTGTGCTGCCATAATCATTCACTCACACCACTGCACCTTAATTTTTCAGAGGGTTTACAGGTCAATAATACAGAAATAAAGTTTTTAGAGAAAGTTTTCAGAAATGAAGAAATTAAATATAGTATATAAGTAGATTACTAAGAAGAATCACATTCAATTTCAAAACATCTCTAGGAGACTGCTCCAAGATGAGCAGGCTACTGAAAAAATATATTCACCACCTTCATGAACTTAAGGAATGCAATAGCAATCAAAAAGCTCATTTTATACAAAAATGCCCCATAGAATTTGCTCACTGTATTTGTGAGATCTGCTATAATTTGCTAAAGGGAAACTTACATCTGAAAAACAATGAATATAAAAAGCTTAGAAAGTATAAAGACATAATTGAATTCATTGGTTCGAGAAATAAGAGGAATTTGGCATTGAAACAGAAGAAGCTTATTCAATCAGGAGGCTTTTTACCATTAATTATTCGAATTCTACTTACTCTAGCAGCTGAATTACTGCCTAAAATATTGAAAAAGCCATAATGAAGTATACCAATAAGATGATTCTGGTACCTCAATATGTATTTAATGGTCAGATCAAGTCAAATAGCAACTACACCTTAAATGGTCCTTCTAGAGAACTTGATTAGTTTAAACAAGAAATGGACAGAATCATGAAGGACAACTCATTGGTATCTGAGAAACCACATAAACTATACCATTAGTTGTTTGTTCAGTACTTAAAACTTGATTGGGATGCAAAGGTCCCAGCAACTGTGAAAGTACAGACCACTGACAGTCCAGAAAGCATTGGAGGAGAACAAAAAGATAGTGTAAATGAAGTGTAAGAAGAGCCTTTTATCAATGGTAAACAAGACTGCTTCAATATTAATCATAAAGAAGAACTCATAGTTGATGGCCAACTAATACCTAAGGGCAATGGTGTTGATTTGTTGCATGAATTCACAGGAGACAGGCCGGTATCATCACTACTGGAAATCTTTCAGCATCTTGCTAAAAAACTAGTAGAGCTGAATATACCCAGGGAATACATCAGAAATCCAAAGCCATGGAAACTCAGTCATAAGAGAACTGAGAACGAATCAGTCACTCAGAAAGAACTTGACTTATTCAAATGCCAAAAAAAATAAACCCTCCCAATCGAGGTACTCCCCATTCTAGGGAGCCGTTTTTGGAGAAGCTATATAGAAACTTGGATGAGGCATGCTCATTTTCCAGCATACAAAGCTTATTTTAAAAAGCAACATCTCTAGATAGTGACATAACACTAAAATTTGTAAAGCAATGGTTGTCAAAGCAAGATTCATACAAACTACACAAGCAAGCAAAAAAATAATGAAAATTAGAGATGGCATGATTAAATGCCCTGTCATACTTCACGGCGCGCTATCACGCGGCGCCGCCTGTTAGTATGAATAGGACAACCGGCACCACGGGGTACTGCACGGCGAAGTATGACAGGGCCTTAATTCACATGTTTCATGAATTTGAAGGCACCCTGTTTGCTTCACAAGGTTATATCTCATTATGATACACCAAATTTTTATCAATGATGCCACTTTAAAAAAAAGGTGCCAATGCTGGGACAGTGGCAATGTTGGGATTGTGGCAGTGTTGAGATGGTGGCAATGTTGGGATGGTGGAAATGTTGGAATGGTGGCAATGTTGGGACTACCCCAAAATATCTAGAAGACTGATTGCTGTGATTGTGAATACAGATTCATCAACCAAACTTGGACAACATTGGATAGCAATTTACATTGATAGGTGTGGAATTTGTGATTATTTTGATTGGTATGGCATGTATCCATATAGGCTTAGTTTCATCGAATTTATAAATGGAGACAGTTAATTGTGGTACTACAATTGTAAACCTTTACAAAGTAGTGATAATTACATTTATGGTGTTTATTTTTTATATTTTCTTTTTCAAAAGGTTCCTGGAGTTCCTTTTCACATTTTGCTGCATTTATTTGATAATCAAAATGTGTTTAATGATAAGTATGTATGCAAATTTTTGTACATGAAATTTAATTATGAAAATAGGATTTTTTATGGTAAAAAAATTTAATATGTGTCCAATTGTTATTTTTATGAAATAAATATGTATATATATAATTTGTCACAATTTATTCTTGTCATTATACACTTGGAAAAACATAGAGTGAGGTTGACATTCTGGTATAAATGTCTGATCAGTTTTACACAACCTTACCAAGCAACACTGAAGATGGTGTCAAATTGGCTAATAGAATCAAACTGGAGGGTGAATGGGAGGTTGGTCTAGCTGAAATAATTTATCCCAACAGCTGTTATATCATCTTCATCTTGACTGGTGAAAATGATGAAAATATTATGGAGATGGATAGGGTGAAAGGAGAAACTATAAAATTGAAGACACCTCACAGTAGCTATATAAATATCAAGGCTCTCATGAAAGCACTCAAGGAAGTATTTGAAGAAGAAGCAGCCTAGCCCATGAGCTTCAATTATGATGAGAGCATAAAACTAGTCTACTTCACAGTTGATGAAAACAAAATACTACATGTCATTCTTAGCAATAAATTTGCCCAAATTTTAGGGGACTGATGGAAAACTGCTGTATGCTGGGGACACTAGAGACTTGTATAACATCAAAAATGTAAACTCTGTTGAGCCCAGTGCCAGCAGGTCACTAGGTATGCATCTGACTTGTCCTTGTGAAATTATGTATATTTACTGTGACATTGTTGAACATCAAATTGTAGGAAATACTATATGGCTCCTCTTTTATGCATTGTCACAGCTGGTGGATTTGAAGAAAACCTCAAGCTTGTTGATAGGACCTATTGCAGCTTGCACTATGTACCTTTTCTTTTAAAAAATATAAATATCATTCAAATAAATATAAGGAATGACATTGGTGACTACAAGATGCATATTTTATATATTCCTGAAGATAATGAGTACTGGCTTAATTTTTATAAAGCATCAATATCAACACAAAAACAGTATCAGATAGAATAAGATTTACTGGTCCTAAGGGCATTTTCTGCCTATCACAGAGGTGGAGGTCTCAGAAGCTTTTTTCTTGGTCTTTTTGGGACTATTATGCCTATTCTGAAGTCATCAGGGAAGCATGCCCTCATCGCTGCGAGCTAAATAGCATCAGACATAGCTCAGGGTTGACCATTTCCTGAAAAAGCCAGAAAGTATGGTAAAATCGCTGCAAGTGATGTTTTTCATAAAATGGTCGATGATTTGTCATATAGTACAACTCAGAGTGGCTCTGGTAGGATAACTCAGAGGTGACAATCTAAAAAGAAGTGTAAATAAGCCTCATCATGATTCTTTACAAAGTAGAAGCATACAATTCTTGCTCACACAGACATCTTCAGCCACTAATAATATGAGCAAATTATCCGATCAAAACTCTATACCAAGTACAAAAACCAAATTCGATCTATTTACAATTACGAGTAAATTGTTAGGTACACCCCATGATACCTTTCCTCTATGCATACTTTTTCAGGACCCATGCACCAATGAGGGACCTAAGTTCAAAATTTTCCCTGGTAAGTGTATCCTGGATTTATCAAAAAATTATGTATATTTCATAGCTCAAATAGTCGAGCCTGATGGAAGTGAGTGTAATGTCACAATCAATGGAGATGCAAACAACATTAGAGATGATTTGATATTCCCAATTAACATACTGGGGAAAACATTTTTTCATAAAGTTAAAACATTCCTGAATGGGAAGCTCATTTCTGATAGGTAGTACTCATTGATTTCTTTATCACCAAAATTTACAATCACTTTTTTCTTTTCAGTGGTGACAAATTTGCATATTGTGCTATGCTCGAGACTGAGCTAAATTTTGGTAGAGACACAAAAAAGACCCAACTGCAAGTCAGTCTCTATTACCCTGACATAGAAACTGAAGGGAGCCAAATATCTAAAGGCTACCTCAGTTGCCTACTACCCTTCAAGAATAATACTTGGGTTGAAATTATGGCTCCTTTGCATACTGACTTGTTTATGGAAGAGCAATTTTTGATTAACTAATGTGAACTATGCATCAAATTTTATATAAGTAGTGATGAATTCTGCTTGATCCAAGCTGATAATTGTCCAAACTTAAAATACAAGCTTGAGATGAAGAAACTTTCCCTGTTTATGTGTTGGGCACCCTGTTGCTGGCAAGTTGTGATGGGAAATTGACATGCAAATTGACGAATTGGAGGGTCAGCTACGCATACATTTGCATAGAAGTGGAGCGCCACAAAGAAGAAGGAAGTGATAGTGAAAATCATTCTTTTACTATTATATGTTTTTACTTTATTTTCGGTAAAGTGCTGGCGTCCAACAATAAACATTCACACAGCAACTTTGTTTTTAATTTACATAAACTATTAGTGGTGTATTCACATTCTTTAAAATATTCGTACTATTTTATTGATTTTCTGTTTATTTAGATTTGATATTAATCATCTGGAGCAAAGGGCCAGAGGCCCAGGTGCCCTGCTTGCTGATACCAAGCACAGGAAGACCTAGGGATCCTGCAAGTACGTTTATTCCTGAGGAGGAATCTTTCTCTCCTGGAAGATTGGGAGGGCTTCATTGTGAGGCCTCCCTCAATTAAAGGTAAGTAATTAGTTGTTGTTGCCAGGTCTGGCGAACTGGACTGTTGCACCATCTTGGAGGCTTAGCCAAAGCTCTAACAGGTCAGTTCAGACCAGAACCAATCTTTTCTTAAACCCTTAAGAAAAGACCTGCACAGCATATCAAAAAAGTGGAAGTATCAGATAGCATTAGTGTGGCTATCAAATCTATGTTGCAGAGGGAACATACACTTCAAACCCCTTCATGTTCCATGAGTTTAGCATATCAGAGACAAGAGTTGTGAAAGGCACAAATGTTGTGCTTTCATCACCATATAACTTGGATTCTGAGAAGAATCCATTGACCATGGCCTTTATTCAGATGTTTGAAGGATTGGACATAGCAGGTGATGACAAAGAGAATATGATTAGTTTTGATCAATTTGCTGAAGGCAGTTGCACGTTTTTTGTTTTTGAACTTGGAGCAGATGGAACAGTTTACTCATCAACATGTGAATGAGTCTCTGATGGAAGCACAACACTTGAAATGCACTTTAGGAAAGATTTACCGGTTGGCAGCAGCATTGAATGCATCGTATATACAGAATTTGATTCTTTGCTCATGATTGATCATACACATCAGACATATAGAGATTTCACTGTTTAGATCGACTTGTTGTATGTATTTTCCTTATACTAACATGAAGACGTCTTATTTTGGTTTTTTTGCAGAATAAAATGCCTACAGTGCTAATTTCATTTTTTTGTCATATTGGAAAAATCACCTACACCATCTAAGCTTCAACACTATGGAGAATTTGGGCCATATCACATATGCTTTCATCTCCTAGACACAGGAGAATGGTGCCCATTTCATCATAAATTTCATTTTTCTCTTTCATGCACTTTATCCCAATATTGTAGATATGTTGATGGCCCACAATTGTTTATAAATGCACTTTTGTAAATGTTGCAATATTAGTCTATGAACTGTTTTCTGCCCTGGAACCTGAATGACATCATCTGCTTTAAAAGTGCACTCACTTTATGAGAAAGGTGGCTTAATTGCCTTATGTAATCCATCAATTGTCCAGTCATGACGCTGAAAAAATTATATTTGTTTGATGAAACCTAATTGTTCCAAAATATGCATCACAGTTTTTTCATTTTACATCATTGACTTTACTGCATCAATGCCATGAACCATAGAAAGGTTGATTGTGGTGACATCCTAGACATAGAAGTGTCTACATGCTACAGCTGCATAACATAACACAAATAAAGATTCGATTTCTGAGGACTCCTGAGTACTAAAGTCAATTTTCTCACATTTCTCTTTCTCACATTGATCCCAAATAAATGTAATTGCTTTTTCAACTTGTTGTTCAAGTTCAACCAATTTTTTGAATTCTGCTACTATTTTGAAAATTGTTGTAAAATGTTATCTTTCCTATGGCATTACTTTCTTGGTGACTAGAAGTATCATTCTTTCTGCATTTAACCACCATGAATAGCGGATCTCAATGGAAAATTCCATAATAACAAGTTCACAATACCAAAAACTGATTATAAAATTATTTAGTAGGAATGTAACATTAAGATTAACCAACTTATATATATATATATATATATATATATGTGTGTTTTTTTTTAATCACACCGATTGGTAAAATGAGGGAAAATGTTCATGCATGCAGTCTTGCAGAGTAACTAATTATTTTCTGTCAATCCTGAATAGCATTCATATTTTGAAGCATACTGTAGATAATAATGTTCGAAGGCTATGACTGATGCTATTTTTGTTATGCTTCTATACTTCCCCATGGACTATCTTTTTATATTGATAGAAAATCTATGATTGTCTAAAAGTGTGATATGACTCCAGCTTGTCATCCAGCAGCCCAAGAGCCTGCCATTTTTGTCAAGGTAATTTCAAAACTTTTTGAGTAACTCTACTCATGTCAAACTCCATGGTATGGCAGCAAGTGCTGGGCACAAAACTTTGCCTTTTCTCTTTTTAAACAATGAGCTTTTATCTTAAATGAAAAAAATAAGGCATGCACAAATCAACTTTAAGAGGACCCTAAAAAAATTATTTAGGCTAGACAAGATATTATGCAATGAAGTAAGCATGACCTGATTTTTAAATAATGAGTAACAAATAAAAAAATTAACATATTTTATGTGAACTGAAAAGTGCTATTTTTTAAGAAAAAAAATTTATGCTGGAAAGGAAATTATGCAATTGAATAAGCATGACCCGATTTTTGAATAATGATTAACAAACAAAATATAAAACACATTTTATGTGAACTGAAAAATATGTATTAAGGAAAATAAGGTTCTTAATTCAAAAATTAATCACATGTTTATCAAGCCTACTAATTTTGACAACTTTATGCTAATCCTCAAAAGTAATCCTCAAAAGCCTTATGGTTCATGATTTCGAATGGTCTAAGGACAGTTTCTTGCGTATTTTTCTTAAACAATTCCCAAATATCTACCAATATCTATCATTCTTTTCATAACCTTGTCTCATCAGCCATATACAATTTTGTGCCATACATAAAATAATATTGGCTGCAGTCAGTTGTTCCTTACCACAAGAACCTGATTTCAAACCAAAGACAAAATTGAGTATACTTACATTGAAACTTTTATAAATTTTTTTCGATAGTCGTACAATGTTTACCCAATAATCTGTCAGTCTTGGACATAATACTATTACATGCAAAACATCTTCTCAACAGAACTCATTTTGTGCTATACAAAATTTACAGTCTGGATCTTGGTAGTTATTCATATGATTAATTTCGCATCTACTCAGAAGAAACCAGTGCACAATTGCAAAATGAAGATTTTTTGTGCCACCATCTGAAAATCTGCACTTTGATGAGCTTAAAAGTTTGTTTTTATCCAATAAACTTTCATTTAAAATAATTACCCAATAGGACATTGACCTTTCATTGGTCAGGTTCCCTTTCTAACATAAAAATACAACAATTTTCTGGTTACTTTATTCAAACTGATCGCTTCATTATTCAGAATAATTTCATTGTTATCTGTGTATCTGAGACCAGTTTTAATTTCTGCTAATCTAATTTTTTCGTACAGTTCTGGAACATTTAGTTAGTTCAACCACACATTCCTAACCTTCTCATAAAAGTAATCAGAAATTTGAATGTCTGTCATTTTCAACCTTTTGTATCTAAATGAAGCATCAAGCTCATGGCTTCAATTTTTGCAGGAACATCAGTAAGATTTATGCTTTCTAATTCTACTGGTAGTTTTAACATTTTGATTGCAACAAAACTTTTTTGGCTAGATGTTGCCCAAATGAAACTTGCAGAAGATGGTTCAATGTTTTTTACAAAACCAGGTGAGACCTTACAGAAAATGGATGCATGCCATAACTTTGAGAGATAATATGTATCAATTATTTTTGCTCATGCATAATAGGAATTGTTGAAATTAATAGTTGATTTTCTAGACTACTAGTGCCTAGTTTGTCAAAATAGATTCCATAAATTTTAATCTTTCCTACAATTAAATCTTTATAAGTATCGGGAACCTGATTATTTACAGCATTTCCAAAAAGTAAAATTTTTGTCTTTGCTTTTTTAGAGTTGTATCACTAATCCTTTGGAACATTTCATATATTTGAAAGATTCTTTGTACAGATTGAAAATCTCCAACAAAGAAGTTTGTGTCATTGCATAATTGCTTAGGTTTACTGGTTGAAATATAATTTTTATTCTATTCACTAAATTATCCCTTCTAATAAAATTACAAAATACCTCAGAAACCAAAACATAGTAATTCCTCTGCTAATTTTAAAAGGGAATGTTTCATAACCATTAATCAATAAAGACGAAGTTACATATCCACTTTTGTATATCATTTTAATCCAGCTTATACATTTTGAACTTAAATTAAAATACTCTAATGTTCGAAACACAAAATGTCTTTTCTAAGTTTTATTATTGTATTCTACATTTAATTTCCTCAATTACATGAAAATTGATCAATCAACATTCCTCTAATAGTTATACCCACCTTTTAGGTAACTTCCAGCCAATTTGACATTACCAATGATGTATTGTCAGTCGGTGCTGGGGTTGAGGTATGTACAATGAAAAAAAGATGCCCCAAAGGTACTGATTGCTTGGTTTATTTATTTGTGTTTATTATATTGAATCCCTTCAGAGTATTGCTCAATACATGATACATCCCACAATAATGTCAACCACAACAGAGGGGTTCCTACAAGTATGCACATTGCTTTCTTTATATTTCTGACCTAAAATTTTCTTTGTACTCTAGATATTGAATAATTGAAAGCCCTGAGGATGTACTCCATATATTAGTGATGCAACGTTGAATGCTTTCCCTCATGGTTCTGTATGTTGGTGTAAATAGATTGAAATAAACATGTCTCACAAGTTACAAAAAAAGATTAGGACATTTATAGACACATTATATGAAGAAAAAATTTACTACACATGCACAGCTTTTGCTGCTTATATACAACTTTTTCCGATGTCATTTCATTCAGTTCATTCAGGTGTGCAACCAAGATTTTTTTGAGGGGCTCAAGACTAAAATTTTGATTTTTTCGGGAAATAGAGGTAACTAATGTATTTGTTATATCTCAATGCTTCCTATTGAACTTATGCACATAGAACTTTATTAAGCATAACAAATCAATACTACAATCAGTGGAAACATACTGGGCTACCATCTGGGCCTTCTCTGAAGAAGTTTGGAACCCTAATGGGATGGCGTCAATTTCATCCAGAGGGTCCATACTACTCTGGTCAATGATAGAATTGACTTTGCATTAAGTTTGCTTTTTTTCAATTCCAAAATTAAGGCTCTTGATTTTGATGATATTTTGCCCATATTAAAACAAGAAGTTCCTGGCTTTAAATTATGCGTAGATTACATATCTGGGTGATTTAAAAGTATTATTGCTTGTAAACAGCTTTACAAAACTTTTTTCACGATAGGACAACTTCTACTTTGAGTTCACAACTTTTACTTCTTGAACAATGACCACTTTTACTTCATTTCTGTTTTGTACAGTAAAGATAAACATCACAAGCATAAAATTTGGCCCTTGTAACAAAGACAAACGGGCCTTCTAATGCAGCAATCTGCATTATAAAGGCTTCGTCCATTCATAAGTTCAAAAAGTCATCACCAGTCACATTTTTTTGGCTCACCCTGTATAACGTATTGTAAAGAATCCACTCTCTAAGTTTTACTGATTACAAGCTTTAAATAAATTTATTCTCTCAACATAGGTTCTCGAAATCAAGTTATCACAAATGTTTGTTCAAACTATCCAACAAAATAACATCATTCACAGTTTTTGGATTTAAACTGAAATTTGCAGAAAGAGTACTTTTTGCAGGATTGCAGCAATTTCACCCATCCCTATAGCTCTCGTCCTACTATCAAAAAAGTTGTATAGTTGTTCTGGGAGTGGGAGTAGTGGGGGACAAGCAGGAACTGGATTTGTCACGCATGCCTAATATAGGCATGACTGAATCAGAAGCTTTCTTAATGGCATTTTTGAATGCTTTACTCTGTTTTTGCATTTGCTGATGATGCCCAATGACTGTAACTAAGGCCCAGTTCCACTAAAGAGGTCTAAGCTTTAGCTCGAGATGATCTCACAAAAAGGGCGACTGGGTTCAATCTCAATGCTGGTATAATCTCAATGTCATCAGGATTATAACGAGCTCAATGCAGAGTTATGCAAAATGTAGGTTGCACCAACATTTTGCATAATTTTCTCCTTTCTAAAGCAAATAAATATAAAAATGTCTGCAATTACCAAACTTGAACTTAAACATCAATATCAGTTAATCGTGAAGTGAGTATTGCTTGTGCACTGGAAGAAAATAATCTAGAAATGGCGATGCTCAAATTGAGGATCAGCAATTTAATCCTTATATTGGGTCAGTGCAACCAACTTGAGGTTTCTTTATAGTTCTGAGCCTCCATCACTATTTTTCAGCTGGAGTGAAAGGCAGCTGGAGTGAGGTAACATGGCAGCAACAAAAGGCATCAATTCTTAATTCCTGGTGAATGGGCTGTGATGAAAATAAAATTAT
This sequence comes from Romanomermis culicivorax, assembly GCA_963922205.1. NCBI lineage: Eukaryota > Metazoa > Nematoda > Enoplea > Mermithida > Mermithidae > Romanomermis > Romanomermis culicivorax. The sequence goes on along the minus strand of CAWUHX010000113.1, from coordinate 87,542 downwards.
GTAACAATTTGTCACACACAGTGGAAAAGGGGGCTGCTCTGGGGTACTACTGTAGAATAAGAACAATGCCCCCGGGTTAGGGGTGACCAAAATCGGTCCTGTTCAGTATGAACAATGGACTGAGTCATATGTAAGATGACCTAGATGCTGGGACCCCCATTGTAAACCAAGAGACCCCTTTTTGACCCAACCTCAGGGGGAGGGAGCCTTTATTAATTGGGGAAGACTTAGGGAGGAAAACCAGCTTAATAGGGGTCGCTGCTAACTATCCCTAACAATAATATACTCCAAAACTTACCTAGTCCAGGAAAATGGTTACAGGGGAGAGGCTGTCAGGGTGAGCTGGTCACTCTGGGATGGCGACGGTGGGGTTCCAGTTTAGTCAGCTAAAGGTGAAGAGGAGGTCCCAGGGACAACTTTATTTGACAATAATCGATGGTGGGAGGGGTCTGGTACAGTAAGACGATGGGAGAATATGCAAATTAGGTGGGGATGGCTGATAAGCGGCAAACAATAGGCGAGAATAAATGGAGATGGTGTGGATAGAGCAGCTAAACAACAAAGAGAGGTGGTGAACCCAGAAATGAGCAAAATTACATAACAACACACACTTTTAAGGACCCTGTTGGCTACAGTAGGTCTTGAGCAGAGTTTACGACGCCCAGGCCAAATTTTGCAGAGATAAAGCTGCAGAAAGGGACTGTGTGCACATAGGCACTTATCCAGTTTGAATACATTTGGCATTGAGACTGACTTAATGCCCATGCTAAGCATATGAGCATATTTAGCTAAAGTCTCCAAAGCTACTCGTTTGCATCAGCAGGAGCAAAGCTCATTTTGTTGACACAACAGGCATGTGAAGCGACCCAAAATAGCCGTGAGCATGTAGTGCCCTTTGAAGAAAACTTTTAGTTGAAGGAGCATATCCTAGTCGGCATGGAATGAAACAAAATAAAGTAAAATTAATGACAGATAAAAAACAAAACAGAAATGCATAAAAATGACAAATGATCCAAAATAATAATAAAATGAGAAACGACTAAAGTAACAAAATATCAGCATGGGAAATCACGTGACGTTGATACTTTTGATCGGCACGTGACAAATAGAATATCACTGACAAGCACTCTACAATAATTTCCGTCTAATGGTAAAGCTGTTAAGTGCGAGAAAGTGTAAAGTGGGGGATTACAACCAAAATAATACAAAAAGTACACTACAACAAGATGAAGAGTGCGAGAGCAGGCAGTTGGGTGAGATACTAACTGCGCTGCACAGTGTGAGATGAGGGTGTTCATTGAAGGAAAATTCAAATTAATCATCAATGAACAATCAATGGAGTAAAATATCTCACTTTGTAGTAGCAGTCAAGAAGTGTGTTTTCCAATGAAACTTCCACAAACCACAATAATTATAATTCACGTAAATTTTCTCTATAGGAGAATGGTGCCGAGTGTTCAAATGAATGAAAACGATCAGAGAAGTGGAAAGATAATAAAATCTCTAAACTATTTCGAGTTTGGATAGAAGCGTGGATTGATTTGGTAGCTTGAAAATGGTTCAACACCAACTTAGCCAAGTGCGGTTTCCAACAATTGAATTTGATCTCGAAAACATCTGCAACGGAATTGATCAACAATTAACGCATGAAGTGATTTTATTCGATCATGATTGCCATTTTTCTACAAGTTTTCCTGGCTAGACACTCAGATACTTTCTGTCTATGAATCACACTTGCTGCCACTTTTTTACCTCTTTCTATCTCACAGCCACAAAAATCGATTTGCGTTTGCTTCTTTTTTCCGTCATGTGTGTGTTCATTTTGTTCAATTAACCATTTTATTTTTGTGTATGCAGCGGTCCTCTTCTAGTTGCTCCTCCAGGTCCCACCTCCCCGACCCAATTTTTTCTCTCATTATCGTCTTTTCCGTAACGTCATTTCGCTCCGCTTTGACGCCTGCAGTCGCAATTTCTGGTCGCTGAATAATTTATATTCAAATTAGGTACGCCGTTCGATATTGTTTGGAATGTTCAGCTCTGCGAGGGCAATATTAATTATTTTGTTGATCATGTTACCCGTCTCAAGTCACTATCGAATCAATTTTGACCTTTTGTTCATAGAATGACCCGGCATTCGGAATCGAATATTTATTCTGCTGGCGTTATCAGAATGATACAACATTCGATTTTTTGAAATAATCGTAGCAATGAGGTCGCAGAGCAACCTTTATTTCAAATAACTGAAAGTTCGTTGATCCTTGTACAGTCATGCTCAAAAGTTTAGGACACCCCATGATTTTATGCATTTTTATTAAATTGCAATGCTTGTACATATTTTTATTAAAACACAACAATAAATAAATATAATTTGATGACATTTCTATATCCAATAATGAAATTAAAACATAATCGTGTATTCTTTAGCAGTTATTACAGCTTTCATTTGATCAGGCATCAAACTAATCAATCATTGACATTTTGCAACAGTTATAGAATTCCAAACATCATAACGTTTTTCAACCATTTCTGCATGACTTCTGGCCTGGAAACCACTTTTTCATATTTTGCTCTTCAGAATTAACCAAAGCTTTTCAATTGGACTAAGGTCTGGCAATTGGGGCGGCCAAAATAACAGGGGTGTACAGGTTTCAATAAAGTAATTTTCAGTAATTTTTGCCTTGTGTTTGGGATCGTTATCTTGTTGGAAATAAAAATATTCCGATGGCTTAGAGAGACACTTTTGAAGTGGTTGGAACAAGTTATTGTCTAATAACTCGATATAAGCTAATGCAGTGAATTTAGGATGACTAGGGATAACTTCTGAGTTGCCCATGTTATTCCAGCCAAATGCGCCCCAAACTAAAACATTACCTCCACCTCCATGTTTTACCATACCAAGTAAGCAATTCAAGTTAAAATGTTCACCAATATGATGATGAACAAAGACCTTCGACTTTTGTGAGAAATACTCAAAGTTTGATTCATCTGAAAACAAAACTTCACTCCAATCTTCAGCCTTCCAATGCAAATGTTCATGAGCGAAATTTAAGTGCTTTTGACGATTAACTTCATTGATGAATGATTTCTTAACAGCGACCCTGGCAGCTAATCCAGCTTTCAGAAGATGACGACCAATTGTTTGGCCACTAACTGGCTGATTTTGACTACTATTGTATTCATTAGCGATGCCTTGAGATAACTTTTGTCTATCTGCTAAACTAATTCGTACAATACAATGGTGGGCAACTTCATTAGTTTTAAAAGGTCGCCCAGATCGATCCGAATCACGAAAATTTCCATCTTTTGCATATTTTGAAAGAGCATTCATTACAGCATGTCGGCTAATATTAAGCTTCTCAACAATCTTTTTTTTCGAAAAACCAGCCTCATTTTTCATGGACACAATTCGAGCCCGTAAAGTTGGGGAAAGTAACCTTTCTTTACCCATCAATAGCGAAATTATGAATAACGATAGAGAAATAAGAATTACACCATTAGATTCAGCGAAAAAACTGTTAAAGTCTATACTAAAACGGCATTTCAATTTGCTGTTTTAGTTTAAAAAATTGCTTTCTTAAAAATCACTCATTTCTATTTTTTTAAACTGGAATGTCCTAAACTTTTGAGCATGACTGTATATACGAAATTGTTTTTTAATGCTTCTAAACTGAAAAGCAAGAAAATCAAAGCTTTCCCAGTAACATTTTCTGTTTTAAAAGTATGCTCACAAAAGCAAGCTGAAAAGCCTAAAATTAGGAAATAGTGCTTTCTTTAGTTATAAGACGTATTCGACAAAGACCGAACTGTCAACTGCTTGATGATCATCGTTTTCCAACTGGACTACTGCTCACTGATTTCCTCATCTGCAGCAAAACTGTGTTTGCCGAAACTTTGATGCTGCATCTACACCATTTCAGAATAAATGAAATAGAATCTACTTTGTCATCAGAGTTTTATGTAGTCTAAGCATAGCTTCATCGGTATACTCCATTCATCTTGAAATCATTGATCCAGCGATCGGCGTATCGCCAAACGCAGCCTTATAAAAGATCAGGAAATTAATTTTGATAGTCTTGGAATGGTTGAAAAGAGTGTGATCATCAAAGAGTCTGTATCATGAAAAAATTATTGAATAGAGTCAACGAGCCTTCCATAATTTTGAGGAAAAGTGTGGTTAGGACCTATAGTCTGTTTTTTATAAAATGTTTCCAAATAGAAAAGAGACAAATCAGAACTGTCGTCAAAATCATTTACATAGGGCCGTTACTGTAAAATTTTTCACTCGAAAAATTGTTAAAGGTTAGATCAATACACTCACCAAGTTCCAGTCCTATACGACATATCGTTTATCAGAAAATCGTAAAAATCTGAAATACTACTTGCTTTCCACTTTCATTATTTAGAAGCATTTCAAGAAAAACAAACTATAGCTGCATCGACCATATCATAATGAATGGAGTACTCAGTTCCGTTTATGTTCTGATTTCATATTACAGTTTGTTTTGTTTTCGAATCACGGCTTTTGGATGATCTTTCATTCCCTCAAATTTCGTACTTTTGAAATGTCTATCAATACGAGATTTTTTCGTCTCGTGGGAGAAACGATCCTTATTGCCCCCAATTCCGGCGCCCGTTTAATCTATACAACATACAGTCGGAAAAGTTACTGAAATATGATCAACATAAAGATTATAAGTATTCCTTTTTTAAATGCTCCACTTGAATAAGTTTCGTCTCATACTTTTGTTATTTTTCTGCCAAACCACGGCTCATATGGAATAACGCAACTACTCACCAAATCTCTAGGGATATTTCACCATAGAATCTTAGACTAAACCTATTTTTTCAAATAATTTTGAAGAAAGTAATTTCATTTTCTTCGTCTTTGTTCAATTTTCAGGCTGTAGATGAATGTTATCTATTTTAAGCCATAAAACGGAATTCATACACCGAAGAATTTTTTAAAATTTTATTTTTTTGATTTTTTGGAGGTGTTTTATCGCACAAATTGTGATGAAATGAGATGGCAAGTGGTTAGGGAAAATAAAATTTTTCCGGTTTAATTATTTTCGGCATCGAAATCAAAATTAAGTCCGGTTTCAATGGTGTATACCGTTTTTTATAATCTCAAAAAATTATTTTTCGGGACTATATCTCAAACGGATCATTTTCCAAATGATTCGCGACTAGTCTCGGTCTCGGATATCGACGGGTTGAAATTCACATACTTATTATTTATCGAACCGTATAAATAACATTTTGATTTCGCTTTTTTGCGCAGATTTTCCATCTCAGATACCAACTGTATCTGACTCTAACCACATTCTTTTCAGATCGAGAGTTCGCCCAGCAGATATCTAGTTTGGAACTTGATCGTCAAACGATGATAAAATTTGGAAAAATTGTCTCCTGAATTAGTTAGGTTAAGAATCAGTATAAAGGTGTAGTGTTATCGGGTAAGAATAAAAACATGCCGATCAAAAATTGACAAGGATACACTGGAAACTGCAGATATTGTGACGCCTTGTCTCCAAGAGAAAAAATGAATTCAAATATTTTACATCATATACAGTGTAAAAATGGAAGTCTGTCAAGCAACAGACGCACAGAATTGATGCCAAATCAGCTCGAGGAATTGATTCCAAAACATAAGACCGGAAGGATAGTCTGGGGTTGTCGTAAAATTTTTACAAAAAATTAAATACAACTTCCAAACCATGGTTCTGATCTAATCTAATTTATACACGATTTGCTTTGAATCTTTCGCCTAAGGAGATGCCAAACATAACAACTTCAGCCTAGTCAAACAATCTTTCTACATAGATGGAATCTATACCCACTCAAGCTCCTATGTCGATGTACGATCGGAGTCACAAAGGAATGCATCAACAGACTCCTTTATCTGTCCTGATACATACACACAAAAATTATGGAGATATCGGAAGCTTGTTTTAACATTTTTGAAAGTTTTATCTTAGTGCTTCTATTCTTGCTCCTGAAATTCACCTGAAATCGCTCTACAGTAATACTACACTCGAAGGCAATTGGACACTGTTGAAGAAATAACAACTATCATGAGCACAATGTCGAACTACGGTGGTATATCATTTTTCACGATGATCTCCGTACTTGATGTAGAATTATAATTCAGGTGACTACCGGGAAAAGTAATTTGATCACGTGCCTCCTGGGAATGTTAATTGAGAAGTTTATAATGACGTATATCATCGTCGTATTAACTTTTTATGCTCATTGGTCAGGTCAATGTGACAAGCTCATTACAATTACTAATCCAAAAAATGGTTTTTGATATTACTGTTCCAGTAATTTGACTACTTTCCAATAAATCATGAACCGTTTCGACGCGTTAATCCTGGAAAGCGAAATTTCAAATATCGCGTGACCAGGGGCTCCTAAAAATTAAACTTCTTCCATGTGACTGATGCTCACTGGAATGATCATTTGGCCTAAGTTTGTGGCTAGCCATTATTGCCCTTCAACTTAAGAAAGCATCAACCATGAGACTGATTCTGATTGTTTATGTTCCATTTCAACCAGATCACGTGACCATAATAGACAAAGGCAACTTATTCGATAATGTAGAGATTAGAATCTTGATCAAGTTCGCAAGGAGCTCAAATCAGCCATTTTTACCATTTGAATAAGACGACTGCCGGCATTAATTACTTTTTATAGTTAGCACGAATCTCTTCTGTATAAAATCATTCGGTTCGGGAAACTGACACTCTTTTTTCCTCAAAAACAGGAAATCAACATGAACCAGAAAATTCGTCGGAATCGATCGGCCTGCTTGGGCGGATCGCCGATCGAAAAGTCCGTCTTCTTCCGAACAATGTTGAGCAAAAGGCGCAGTTTAGCGGCACGGAAATCATCAGCAACGGATCGACCCCGTTCCGGATCGCCGTCGGCTGCGCACGGTTCGCCTTATAGCCCTGGTCGGAAAAGCGGCACGTCGATGAAAATGAAACATAAAAGCGTGGAGAACCGACAAGATTTGGACGAATGTCGAATTTTCGATACCGACGGCGCCGACCGTTTGGTCCGTCTAGCCGGTACGGTTTTCAAACCGAAATTGACCGACGACGAAACGTCGGCGATCGAATATTTCGGACATCGGATGACAGTTTACGTGCTTGGCGCCGGTCACGTGGGCAAATCGTCGTTGATCGACAATTTGGCTAAAGGGCGCGATCGTTTGGCGGCGGTAAGAACTTCGACTGATACGAATCAAGGTGGGTGGTCGTTAAATATGGAATTGCTCTTGACCAAGATATTGTACCATGATTTGATTCTAGAAGCATAAAATCAAGATGATCGTTTGGAAAATTGAGCGGCAGCATACATGTTCAGAAAATCAATATCGTCCCTCTAAAAAATAATCACCTGATACCAGTCAGAAATCAAAAAAATCTTGATGCTGATCTCGATCTTCTATGTTCAAAATTCTAATGTTATAAGAGTCAAGACGAAGTTAAACAAACCAGGATGATTGATATTTGAAAAATCGAAATGGTATCCGATATGGTAGTCGTATGCCGTAGGAAAAACTAAAATCAGATTCAAAATAAACGTCATGTGACCACTTGAAAAAATCAAAATAGCCATCTGATAAAAAATACGATTAAATTTGCATATCGTCCGTGATTACGTGATACGTCGAAAAAATATTCAGTAGAAGAAAAAGAAGTTTTAGTATCACAACGAAAAAATTTCGGGGAGAATCGAGAGATTTTCTTATTGAGCTTGGAGCATTTCTCACGATAGAATTTTCTAGAATGAGATCGTAGTAAAAAATCGGAAATCTCGCCAAAAATCCAGTTTGAATTTTGTCACACCGAAGCTTATTTTCCGATATACCCTGAAACTCGAAAAACGTTCAACAAAGTATAAACTGTGGCCTTGGATAAAGATCATTTCGTAGCTTGAGAAAACCAATGCGATATTCAAAAGAGTCCTCTTGAATATATATCCAAAAAGTCCAGATTGAATCTTAAGTCAGTCGTCAAAAATTTGAGAATCAAGTGACAGCAAGAGCCTTTAAAAAGAAACCGTTACCTTCAAGATAACCCTAAAAAAGTCAAGACCTCATCTTGAAAAAAATCAAGATTTAATCTAGAAAAATATCAAGATGGACGGCATATTGAAGGATGAAAATTTCTGAAACTAGCCAATCAAAAATTTTTTTCTGAAACTAGCCTATATACCCCCTTTAGTGGATTTCTGAGATCAGGAATTACTGGCGGAGGGCGCTTTTGGTTTTTGCGGGGGGAAGGAGTTGTATATGCGGGAGGTTTTCTTGTACGGCGTATACGATAGACATATTGGTTGCTCATAAATATTTTCATTTTTTGAAATTATTCAGAAAAACGTCAAAACCGTTTTTCGACCCAAAATGCAGTAATTTCGGGAAAAAACTCAAAAATACAAACCTCGTTAGCTGTTCTATTGCCATCCTCTATGTACCTGTTCAGGAATCCGACAAAGAAACGAAAATTTAGATTATTTTCTGAAATTAGTGCATTTTGGGTGAAAACAAGAATTTTTGATTTTTTTTCTGAATAATAATCTAATCTGAAAAATAAAAGATTTTTAAAAAATCCCGGAGCAAAATAACCCGTGCAAACCAAGGTGCCTTCCGCCGCCAAGTCCTGACCTCTGAAATCCACTTTGAAGAGTCCCAGTGTATATAAACGTAGGAGGCGGACCAACACCTTGCTTGTTTCAGAAATTTTTATTCTTTGATATCCGCCCATCTTGATTTTTTCAATATTGTCTTGAAAAAATGAGGTGCAGTTGAAGAAAATTTGATTTACTTGAAGAGAAAGTCGAAAATTGAAAAACTCTTGCATCTTCATTTTTTGCGATGCATCTTGAAAAAATGTAGTGCACACAGTTCAAATTTAATGATATTTTTTTCAAGTGGTAACAAATTCAAGTGGTAACGACTTTCGATTTTTTCAAGTGGTCCGTCTCGTATTCCTTAATCCGGAACGAATTTACTCTGAAAGGCCGCAGATAACGTGCATTTTGAGGAAAACTGGAATTAGAAGATCAATCGACATTGAAAAGTTGAAAACACAAAAAAAATTTACCCTGAAGTCAAAATATGACTTTGATATTGAAAACTTGCTTTGCATACACTCTTCTGACAATAAAAAATTAAAACACTGAAGCAGACATGTTGACAAGATCATAGCTTTAAAAATATTTAATCGACATCCGAATAACTGAACAAGTAGAAGTCACAAATTTGTCGAAAAACTTCAGCAGGAAAATCTTTTTGGTGACCTCTCGATCACTTTCAAAAGCTGATCAAATGACAAAAAACACTATTTTCAAACAAACAAAAAAGGGGATGATTACTGAAAATTCGGGTGTCCGAGTCCATTTCCCTGAAATGAATCATGATATTAGGAAATGTACTAATTAAAGAATCATCAAACTGAAAATTATGGAAAAATCGGCATTGCACCTTGCGAAATGATCAAATGGAGTCTTCAAGAAAAACAAAAATACAATTTTTCAAGCATCAAATTTTGCTTCATGAAATCTCGCCTGTCGTGTACATTTTTTAATTTTCTATTTAATTCACTCAAATATATCATTGATTTTTTTGTTGCCTAGAAATTTCAATGGATCGTTTAGAAAATATCCGCGTTGTCGTCTGCGACGAAGATTATCTGGTGGAATTTATTGAAATAAATATCGATTTGGACAGCGTGAGCGTTTTTTCGTTTTCGCCATAATAATCAAAAGTGCATCATCAAAATCCGAGAAGAAAAAAATTCATTAGCTTATTGTTTTCCAGCCAACATCGAAGCGATATATAGAAGATTAATTTTCGAATCTATAGCCTGCAGAAAATTAGATTTTTTCACAACTTGATTGACATTCAACACGGTGCATATTGAATGAATAATTAACGATAAACAAATGGTAAACTATAGGATTACTGTATTTTATCGATTTTTTGATAGGGTTCCGTGGAAAAATCTATTCAAATCATAAACAATAACGATTTTCGGTCAGTGGTCATCGTTTTGTATAGCGTTTGCGATTTTACCAGTCTAGAATTGGCCGCCCAATTTTTGAAAGCTTCCAAAAAGCTGCTGACGAAAGACAATACGTTCGTATTTTTGGTGGCCAACAAAATCGATTTGGAAAGGCAAAGAATAATTAAAACTTTCGGTAAGGCGGCTTTCTCATTAGTGAGAAACTTTCTAATTTTCTCTTTTTCCAAAAGCATACATAAACTTATGCACAAAAGTTGACAATCGGAATAGTCATCGTCATCTATTTTAGATGAAAGTTTTGCGGAAAAATATATCATCGATGTCCAGTTCTAACGTAATCGTGTTCCATCACATTTTCCTTATCTTGTGTTCCCTTTTCCTACCATTCTATTCTAATCCTTTTCTTTCCTTCCTTTCCCTTCCCTTCCCTTGCCTCGCCTCGCCTTGCCTTTCCTTTCTTTTCTTTTCTTTTCTTTTCTTTTCTTTTCTTTTCTTTTCTTTTCTTTTCTTTTCTTTTCTTTTCTTTTCTTTTCTTTTCTTTTCTTTTCTTTTCTTTTCTTTTCTTTTCTTTTCTTTTCTTTTCTTTTCTTTTCTTTTCTTTTCTTTTCTTTTCTTTTCTTTTCTTTTCTTTTCTTTTCTTTTCTTTTCTTTTCTTTTCTTTTCTTTTCTTTTTTTTTCTTTTCTTTTCTTTTCTTTTCTTTTCTTTTTTTTTCTTTTCTTTTCCTTTCCTCTGTTTATTATTATTTTACTTTCTCAATTTTTTTCATTATTATTTTTGCTTCATTTTCGTTTCGTTCGTTTTTTCTTTTTTACATTGTTTTGTCTTTTCTTCCGTACTATTTACTCTTTTATTCCATTCTTTTTCTTTCATTTTTTTTCTTTTCGTTGTTTTCTTTTTTTCACTAATCGTATACTATTTTTCCTTTCCATTTGTTTACAGTCTATTTTCCTTTAATGCTCGGAAAAAAGTGAAGACAGTACTGTAGCATATTTTTATTATTTCTTGTGAAATCAAATGTCGCATAGGTTTTTGGAGCCTAGTAAAATTATACGACTATCACTTTTTGAACATAAACTTGAAAGCTTCTTGTAAACAACTTTGAGGATATGCTTGTTTCTAGTCATTTTTGAATTTTCAAGCAATAAAAGACTGATCATATTAGTTTCTTGTCTGTTTTCAGTCATTTCTGTCTTTTGCATCCCGTAATTATTCCACTAAACGGCGCGCCGTTTATTTTTTTGGGGTCCATTTGGTGAGCCGTTTATTAAAATTTTGGGCTTCTTCAGGCAACATTTTATTCCAATCTTGTTTTTTATTCTTTCATGGAATCTCAACAATAACGTTTCATCATCAAACAAATACCTATCTCTCTACACCAAGGAAAGAAAAAGAAAACAAACAAAAAGGAAAGAAGAGAAAGCAAAAGTAATGAGAGGAAAACAGAGGAAAAATGAAAACAACTAATGAAATTAAAAGAAAAAGAATCAAAAATAACACCCTGGATTTACACGGCTTTGCTTCTTTTTTTGCTGCTGCAATAGTTTTTACTTTGAAATCCAGGCTGTACTTCTTTCTATTTTCGTAACTTGTAACGGATTCATCTAAAAGACTGCATTTCACAGAAACTTTGTAAAAAATCAATAGAAAACACTGAAAACCACTGCAGTCAAAATGGACTTTAAAATAAGCAAGTTAAGCCCTATTCAGAAGTGAAAAATCCTAGGATTTTTGTCCCCGACAGTCGGCGACTGCACTTCTGAATTTGGCTTTACTAATAAACAGCGCATATCAAGTTAACATTAAGGATTATGATTCTGATAAACGGCGCGCCGTTTATTAGAGGGTACCGTTTATTTGAGGGCGTATTTCATTCAAATAAATACAGTATTTCTTTTTATTTTCGCCGTATAATTTTCTCTTCTCTCCTATTTTTTCTTCCAATTTTCTTTTGGTCTTTTTGTTGTAGTGTGTTTTCCGCCGATTTTTCATTATTTGTCAAAACGCGTCACAGGCCCGCAGGTGGCAAGTGGAGAGAGCAACGCGGACCACCAGTGGCCATCTTACTGTAGCGCACGTCGGTACGCGTGCGCTGGTCTCTCTCTTCGCTTATTCATCGACGTATATTTTACGTGTGTTTTATTTTTCTTTACTAGTTGTGTGCCCCGCCGGCCACCACTAGTACGTATTAGCCGCCTCCCACCACGCCTTTTCGTCTTTGCTCGCCCGTGCGTGGGAGTAGATTTATTATTGTCATTTTATTTTCGTCTCGCCCGTAGCGTTTTGGTCACGTAAGTTTTCGTACGTTATTGTATAATAATAAATAGGTAGGAGAGTCCCTTTATTGTTAGTTAGTGAGAAAAGAAGGGAGACAATTAAAGAAACTAGGTTTTCTTTAATTGTTGGGGTAATTATTGTCGGGGTTTAAGTACTAGTAATTAAGTAATCGGGTAAACATGGGCGTGGGACGCACGTACATTAAGGACGCAACCTCGGAATCCCAATCCTGCTCACGCTGCATCATCACCGCCCCGATAAAACAAGATATAACATTTTCTTTCTGTTCGTTTTTTTATTTTTCGCTTTCCATTATTGCCATATGCTTTGCTTTCTTTTTTTCTTCAGGCGGGCTGGTGTCATGAAGCTTCTGAAGTTGACTTCAGCATCGAAGTAGTTTCGAAACTTCAGTCAAGTTCAGCTCTGAAGTTTCAGTCAGTAGCGTTTCATGAAGCTTCTTGAACTTCAGCAGTACTTCAGCGCTGGCTAAAAGTATTTCTGCACATACAAGCCTCAGGAGGCTTAACTCCTGAAGTTGCAGCTGAAGTTCTATACCTGAACCACAAAAAATGCGTGTAATATAACAAAATACAAAAATATAAGAAGGATATTAATGCGAAAAATTTCACAATTTTTTTTATATTATCCAGATCTGTTACCACTTGTAAAAATGCTCTTTAAACAAAATTATCACGAAATTATAATCCTGGAACAGCATCAGCTTCTCCTTCTAAATCACCTTTATCAAGCACTCCACTACCAAAGTAAAACCAGGTTATTTTGAACGGTCTATTCCCAAGTGAGAAAATTATCAATTGAACGATTTTCATGTGAGCGATTCCCTATTGAGCGGATTTCCAAGAGAGCGAATTCCCATCTACTTCTTTTTTTGCTCACGAAACAATACGTCCCGTATAATTCTTATACAATTCGGCACGCCCTATTTCCTATATTTAATTCGTATTCTTTGCGATTTTTTCTTCATTCTTATTCACTTTTCATCTTAGTTTTTGCTTTTACTTCTTCATCTTTTTTCTATTCTCCTGATTCTTTCTTTTTCCAAATGATTTTTTCTTCCTTTCTTGATGCTTTCCCTATCTTGTTTATTCTTTCTTGTCCCTTTTTTCTGATGCTTTCCCACCTGTTTTCACTTATTCTTAATGTCTTTTTTTTGTTGATGTTTAATTTCTCTTGATGTCTTGTTTCTTCCGGCATTCTTTTGTTTATATTTTTATCAAGATTTTCACACTTACAACGATGAAAGACCCTAGCACGCCGAACTGTACAAGAATTATACGGGATACAACGGTTATTTAAAATTACAACTTGTAATGCATTGAATTATGAGCAAAAAAAGAAAAAATTAGATGACAAAGAATGAAGAAAATAAAAGGAAGCACTGACAAAAAATGAAAACGTAAAAACATACGTAAACGAAGACATATGCAATACACACAGAAAACGAAAGAAAAAAATACATAAAAGAAAAATAAGGGGTAGGGAAGGAAAATATGTAGAAAGTGTTATTACATTCTGGATCGCTCGTTTGGAATCACCCAATTAGTAATCGCTCACATGGGAATCGCCCAATTGGTAATCGCTCACATGGGAATCGCTCGCTTAGGGATTAGCTCACATGGGAATCGCTCGATTTAGAATTCCCTCACTTTTGCATTCACTCATTTAGGAATTCACTCAATTGAGAATCGCTAAATTGGGAATCGCTCAATTTGGAATTCGCTCACTTGAGAATTGATGACTTGGAAATCGCCCACATGAGAATACTCCATTTTGAACTAGCTCAAATTGTATGTTTTAGAAGGCCACGAAATATCGCGCATTCTCGAGCAGTGCTTTTTCACCGAAATATCCGTCGAATTCGGTCACGAAACAGAACAACTTATAATCAATATTCTCCAAATTTGCATATTCGGCGATTTGCCATCGACGAAATCGCCGGTGACGCTGAACTCCTCAACGCGAGATTTTTGCGGCGACGACGGCGGCGTAGCGTCAAAATCCGGCGCCGCCTCCGCCGTTCTTTGCCCGTCGCCATCGGCCATCGTCCGTTCGTCCAGCCATTTGTTTGATTGTTTGAAAAATCAGTTGAAAATCGGCGACGACGACGACTACGACGAATTGGGCGGCCACGGCGACGATGCATATTTGGGTAAAAGCGGACTTTTGGCCGTTGATTGCGGCGATAAACGGAATATAAAACGATTGGCAGTTTCGTGCGAAGAATTGTCGATAGGCAGGAGAGGTTGAATTTCTGTGATCACTATAGCATCGAGCCAGTTTACTGTAATTGATATTCTTGTAATGTGCACGCCCGGAGCCAATACCGTACAATCATCAAGTACTAACTTTTATGGAAACGCATGATTTTCGACATGCAATCGCAATTTTTATACGCGCAATTTCGAAGTTTGTTGTAGCAGCATTTTGTCATGTTTAATTCAACTTCAATATATTTGCCCTATTGCTACAGTTCATTAAATCTTAAATCGTGGCCTAAAGTCAAAAAAGGAAGTTAACTTTCATATTCTATTTTCATTTTGTGGAAGTTTTATACTTTAATGTTGATCACTAACTCAACAAGGTTATTGAGGGAACTTTTGACTGTACTTCCGCTTGCTGCTGTCTGATGAAAAAAATTCCAACTGATTACAGAATTAAGCTTGAGTTTTTCCCGTATTGAACCTGCATCGACCATTCCAAAACGATTGGAGAATAGCTGACTTAGCTGCGAAACCTGATAAACTTAGGACAGTGTTAGCGTACTGTAATATTCACCGAAGTGCTTCATCTTTGAATCTCAATAAAACCTCAACTACGCTGTTTTAGAAACTATGATCATTAATAACCTATTTTTTATCGTGTTGAATTAAAAAATGAAAAAAACTTATATTACTGTAGCTGAAATCTGTACGACAGGATCTTTCAAACGAAAAATTGTGATAATATTTCCCGAAATATTATGTAAATAGTAACATGGAAAACAATACTTTTTCATATTTATGCATTTTTCTGCTACACTACCATATGTCATATATAGTACTGAAAAACTGTGAAGGCATTCGACAAGCCTTAAAAATTTTCTTGAATAAAAAGTTCTACAATGTACTGAGATCAAAAAAGTTTTCTAGTAGAACAAGGTTGGCCCTTTTCTCGATTTATAAGCATAGAAAATCAGATTGTAGTTGAGAATGTTAACAAATTTTCAGCTCCAAGTAGTTCAGAAAAAAATCTTAGAAAAACATAGCATAGGACAAAATCGTAAAAATGAAGTGCTATTTGCTTTCCACATTTTCATTCCACAAGCATTTTTGAAGGGACAGACTGTAGACTTTTCAAGTTACTTTTACTGTCGTGTACTGCAATTGTTTGCAGGATCTTTACTGTAGAAAATTATGATCAACAAGTGCGAATTTTCTGGAAATTTATGGCTTCGGTCGGAACAGATTGTAGTCTGTTTTTCTTGAAATGCTAAAAATAATCCGACTGGAATGCAAGCAGTATTTCATGTTTCTACAATTTCATGCTAAAAACCACATATCGCATGGAAGCTGACAATTTACGAGCCTCTCAATTATGTAAACCCTCAGCATTTTTAAATAAAATCCAACATTAAGAGCATTGTGTGAACAACTTTGAGAGGGGTATTTTATAAAGATTTTTGTATAATTTATTAAGATATTTTATAAAGGCCAGCTTGTATCCATTCATTTTGAAATGATCGATGTAGCGATCCCGTGGAAGCAAGTTCAAAACCGAAAAAATAGTAGGCTAAGCGCTTAGCTTACTACTTTAGTCAATGAAAAAAAACTTCGTGCGTGAGCGACAAAGAGAATATCTGAAAATTCAGGTGTCGACGCAGTATTGTTCAAGTCAACTGTGGATAAGCATTACGTTTTTTCAATAATGTTGGTTATTTCCATTGTCTTGGAGAAGTTTTGCGTTTCTTACTGTATAAAGTTTTCTACTACGTAAAAATTGGGCATGAAATTCAACCTACTTCTTTTTGCTGCGCCTGTCACCTCAAACTAATACAAATTTTTTGTGAAATTTCTTGCTCGATTTCCCGTATTTATTAGATGAAATAAATAAATTTCTATAAATTTTGCTGATAAAAATTTCGAACCGAATCATGTGGTAGCGGCCACTGATGTTGAGCTATCCTTCGGTTTAACGAGACTTTTTGATATTAGGTCCGGTATTTCTACAGCTAACCAAGGTCCAAGCTGAAATATGGAAAAATAAGTTTCAAACGACACAAATTTATATTCTTGGATTTTTATATCATACCTGTAATTGGGAGGCCACCAACTTGGTCGAATCTAGTACTCAAATGTTGGGACCCCGCCCAATACGGAAAAATTAGAAACATTGCTTTTTTGGCCTTCTTTGAGAAAATTTTCGAAATTTGCGGCTGGATTTTCGGAGGCACCCAAATTTTGGGACCCCAACCCAGGGTTTTTTTTCCGCACCGGTCGTTCCGCATCTTGCGGAAATCGGCCAGAAAAATTTCCGCACCACCATTAAAAACCACTAAAAACATTAAAAAGTTTCCGTTCCGTGCGGGAAAATTTCCAAAAATTTTCCGCACGACCCCAAAAAAAATCCCTGTCCCCACCCCAAAATTGTGGGTTTACCGCCTCCCCCAACCGGTCGGACCTTTTACAGGCATGTTTTACATCTAAAATCTCATCATTTTAGATAGATAATTGGAAAACCTATTCAGAACTTGATATATAACTATGAAAAATTTGGTTTCGAAACTGTTTTTCCGCTCAGCACGGACTTTTTTTGGCCGTGCAAAGTAACGATTGGTCATTTTCCGCACAGAAAATAAATTTTTTGGGGTGGTTCTACAGCTGGCATCGACGAAGAGATTCCGCTACGTCTTGTACCATATTAGAGTGAGCAAACTGGACACTTTATTTAATAATAATTAGAATTTCTCGATTCGAATTCGTTGATTTTTCTCACATTGCTTCATTCACTTACTTGATACCATAATTTTTGGACTTTAAATCTAAACCGAGAGTATAAAAAATTATCTCTAGAATATATTTTCCAAAACTCCAGAAACTTTTGTGTTCCAAAATTTCCAGAAAATGTACCATGATTTTCTGTTGACAAACATCAGTATTCTGTTTGATTGAATTTAATTGGAAATTGAGATTTTTCGATTGACCACCTTAAAGTCTTTTTTACTTAGTTTTCTGAAGTTTGCAAACATAGGCCGTTTCCTTGGGGAACGATGGAGACATCCTTTCAAACTGAAACTGAGAAACTTTCATTCTTGTTATAACTGTTGAAAAGATTCATTCTCCAGCGTTCTAGAACATTAAAATCTAGAAATTTGAAAGAAGCATCAATTAAAATCTATAAATCTTCAGCTCTAATCTAATCACAGAAACGCCAACAGCAACTTTTTTTCCCTCGATTATGTTGTCGACATGGCCGTGCGCAAGGGGGGGCGGCCGTCCCCCCCCCCCCCCCCCATTGAGACAGTAACTCTAAACCGAAAAGATGCGTTTTGGTGGACTTTAAAAGGTCAAAATCTCAAAATTTTCCGGCGCTTCGCGCCGGTCATGGGTATAATTTATAACTATATTCTATCAGGCGCGGCCGTTAGCATATCTACTTCGACTTACTAATTAATGCTCAACAGTTTCTATCAATCAAGTTAGCTCGTTTCATTTTCTAATCGTTTACAGTCAATTATGTCGCCGAAAATAGAGATTTTTTATCAAGTCTCAATTTTTTCTCTCGATGATTGGAATTTTTTAAACGTTTGCAATCTGAACTTTTGCGTTTATTGAAGGTGGAAATGGAAGACATTACTCTAGAACGCGATTTCAAAACATTTGTTCACGAATTATCTGTTGGAGAGGTTTATTTTTCAGCGTTTTAGAATACAAAAACCCGAAAATTTTTCCGGCGCTTCGCGCCGGAATGGGAGGCAAATTACGCTTCATCAGTCTGTTTTTAATTTATTTCCCAACGTTATGAAGGTTCATTTTCCAGTGTTTTACAAAGTGAAAATCAAAAAATTTTTCCGGCGCTCCGCGCCAGACCATTCTATAGAACACCAATATATTCTTCATGAGCTCATTTTGACTAAATAACCAGAATTTTCTCAATTTTTTTCCTCATTTTTGCAGGTTTCTGACTACAAATACAACAAAATGCTTGGGTATGCTCCTAAAATGCATAAAAAAGCATCCGTAGCCACATTATAAGCGTTTTTAAAAATGTGGAAAATTTTTGGAAAATGAGGAAAAAAATTTTGGGTCCGGTTCTGGAAAAAATCTTTGAGGAAAAAAAACGGTGATGCACACAGTATATCCGCGTAAGATCAACATTTTCTGGGGCTATTCAGTGAAAAAATCTAGTCCGCCCCCCCCCATGAAAAAATCCTGCGCACGGCCCTGGTTGTCGAGTTAGAAAAACAGACCCACGTTTGAAAATTTTCCTAATAATCTACAATTGTCGTTCATCTTGCGCATTTTTCAAATGATTTCAAAATGGAACGGGAAAAATTTTCGTGTGTGGAGAAAATTATTAGTTATTTCCGCGCGGTGCGGACGTAGGTGTGCGGGAAAAAGCATGTTTCAAAAATACTTACTCCTAAAGCAAAAGCATGTGCGATGCCGAATTTGGGAACGTTTTTGGCCCACAAAGGTTTAAAATGATCGGATAAGCAAATTTTACCACCCCTAAAAAATTTACAACGCCGAGCGAATATTGAGGAATCAAAATACCAGGAAAAAGTTTCATCTTCCTACCTGTACATTTTAGCTGTTTTGCCGTCCAATTCGGGAAGCGCGATTTCAGGTGAAGTTAACGGATAAGTGATTGGTATCTGTATATGAGAAAATGAAGAAATGCATGCGAAATATTTTTTTTCTAAATTCGCAAACATACATCGAATTCCACGTCGAATTCGTATTTTATCATGTCCTGAAAGTACCAACATTTGCCGAACCAGCGCGTACCGTCTTTGTTACTTTCTAAGCGAAACCAATCGATGTCGGCGGCCTTGTTATTTTCGACGTACTAGAAAAACGAGGACAAAATTTTGCAACTCAAATAAAAAAAAATTATCGAGGCAAAATTAGGAACTTTGATCAAAGCTTGATATTCTTCTTTAAGCCGTTGAACCCACAAATCGCCGTCTCTGGGACCGGCTTTTGTTTTCAAAAGCGGAATATTCGATAAAGTTTTCTTGGTTAATTCGTCGACCATAATTTACTAGCCTTAAATGGAGAATTCTAGGAGATGTAGTATTTTTTGAAAAAAAAATTTGTTTAGCTTCAATTTTTAAGGACGCGACGCGACGGGTATCCAGAAACGCACATCCGTTGCTATTTTTCATTTTTATTAGCAGACCTTAATGTGCGGAACAGACTTATTTGTATTGAAAATCAGGATCTCGATGGCTCCTAGACATGAATTTAGTTGCCAAATTTAAATTTTCGCATCCAAAAATCTGTAATTGAAGACATCGAAGTATAAGCTTGTAACACCTTGCTGAAGGTGATTGAATTATGTGGATATTCATTAAGTTGGTACGTGTTAAAAAAAATAACCGTTCAAGATTTCGTTTCCAACCAAAATTTTTTTACATGCCTCTTTGTTGTACGAGGATGGACGAAAAAATATTTGGAAGAAGAAAGTTTTTTTGTACACAAAAACCGATTTTGTAAAATTTCCGGGTATTCTTGCACAAACTTTTTTCAAGATAGCATTTGCGTTCATGTCCGTATGTTGTTATTCCTTCTGAGGTCCGTCCCTTATCTTTTCGACACGTACGCCGAAAAAAATTTAGGTTCTGACTGGAAAATCAATTTAAGGATAACTTAATCAAGGAGAATAGCCAAGAACTATGTTCTGGCACGAAAAACACTGTTTGTATCACACATGTAACGAGACCCTGAGCACTGGGGGAGATGGGGCGACGTTTTTGGGGCCGGGTTCACTGATTCCCAAAATTTTAGGGGTAGGGGTCCCTGAAGAAGAAAAAATTATTTTTTTTACCAAAATAGTCCGAAAACCGGTTAAAAAATAATTTTTATCTAAAAAAACTGTAAAAAATGTATTCATGGCGCAGTGCGCTGAGAAAATTGACATTTTTGAACATTTTTTGTTCAAAAATTGACATTATTCATCAAAAAATTGGCATCTTTCCAACCATACCTGTAAGAGGTCCAGGTTTTTTTAGGCTAATTTGGAGCCATGGATCCTTAAAATTTAGGCAAATAAGCCAAATTGGCTTGTAAAAATGAGAGCTAAGCCACCTTTTTTGATTAGGCTATAGGGCTTCTTGTGCGGAGATGCATTTTTATGCATTCTGAAAGAAAAATACCGAAAATTTTCCGACGCTTCGAGCCGGATTTCCATTCATTTATGATTGTTGGTATCATTTCTGTTGTGCGGTTAGAAAGTGTCATCCTTTAGCTTATGCTTATAGATTTCAGAAACCAGCAATGTTTGACCTTGTATTGTTTTTCCACGTATTTCACAAAAATCAAGATTTTTCTAGATTATTTTTACAAAATCATTTTGCGGCGCTTGAGCATTTCTTGGCTACGGAGAACATAACTTTTTTGCATTTGGGAAATGATTTAAACACCATCAGCACGGGAAAATGGCAGAGGTTCTTACTACCTAAAGAAGCCATTCATATTCATTGTTGCTTGCCTAATTTTTGAATTTTAGCTTGCCCCACTGGAAACACATTAAATTCATTGAAAAATACAGGAAAAAGATATTAAGAGCAGGCTTTTTTTAGTCATTTTAGGGGCCTGGGCCCCTAAAAGTTTGGAAATGGCTTCTAAAATTTTAGGTCTAGGAGCCATTTTGGCTCCTAAAATTTTGATATATTCATTTATATTATAGTGAATTGTTAGCTGTTTTCATTCAATTTTAGATTTGAAGTAAGTGTTTTACAAGCTCTAAAATCATAAAACATCGAAAATTTTCCGGCGCTTCGCGCCGGATCTTATTATATAATTTTTTTAATTAGTCTATTCACTGTTTCTCTACAAATCAAACATTCTGGAAAAAAAATTCTCGACCAATGGAAAAAACATGGGGGTACGACATGGAAAAGATGAATTTTGGTGCATTTGGTGCAAAAGAATTCTGGTGATCAAAATCTCAATTTTTCCATTTTTGTTACTATTATTTTAAATATGGAGCCGAGTTTGAATTCATGATTATAATGGAGGTGATTTTCATAAATTTCAAGTTTAATTTGAGCTTGTCAAACTTATGAAAGTATGAACATATTTTTTAGTTTGTAAAATGATATAATACATGTTTTCGAACCTTGTATGTTTATCGAATAAGTTATCCTTAAATTGATTTTCCAGCAATTAGAGTGTCAAAATCAGAAAAAAATCGTTGCATAGCGCTGGAAGGATATAGGAAACAACAGAACAATGAGAACAGAAGCTGCAATTTCAAAACCCTATACTTTTGAGTCGGAAGGAAATGAACTCGAGTGCAATCTTGGATGAAGATTTGTGCAAAATTAAACGAAATACCGCGTTTTTTGCATGAAAA
Source organism: Romanomermis culicivorax (assembly GCA_963922205.1). Lineage (NCBI taxonomy): Eukaryota > Metazoa > Nematoda > Enoplea > Mermithida > Mermithidae > Romanomermis > Romanomermis culicivorax. The sequence goes on along the minus strand of CAWUHX010000113.1, from coordinate 65,654 downwards.
ATTTTCTTTGGACAAAGATTTCTCGGCCGATGTTTGTACGTGTGGAAAGATGGCTGTAACTGAAAACGCTGGGTGGAAATCAAATTTTGAACAGTGATTTTTTAAAACTCGTATCAACTGATTGAATATCTACATAATTTAATTATATAGTACGTTCTATAGTGTATTACAAGCACGTTTTTCAATATTCTTCAACTAAAAATTTTTGGCTCCCAAAATTTTAATTTGGCCCCTAAAAATTTAGGCCTAGGAGCCATTTGGCTCCTGGTTTTCAAACCAAAAAAAGCCTGATTAAGAGTATTCATTTTCCAACGCTATAGAATATCATAATCTAAAATCTTCTTACAGTGCTAAGCGCCGGAGATATTCAAGTCCGGAGTAAAATACCTAACGCGCTTTTTTATGTTATAGATTTGTGGAAACAATCGTTTTGATAAATAATTGTGATTGGTAAATTACTGGCTCCAGATATATGAGATCCAAAATGGAGGTAAAATGTTTGACCACTTCCGCCAATCAAATGGTGAAAAGATCATAATCTGTCATCGGCAGTTGCAGTAGAATATGCTGAAAAATGCATTTTCTGCCGTTTTAGAGACCTCGACATCGAAATTTTTCGGCGCTAGACACTGAACAAGTTACTTTTTGGCCAGACTTTTGATTTCTCACTCTAAACTCAAGAAATTTAAATTTAAAAGTCAGGAACTGACGCGAAGTGAATGAAATACAAGGGAAGTAACTTTTAATCATTTCTCTGATAAAATTAAGCGAATTTAGCAATTTTTGAGCGAGCAACTAAAAATTAATCTGTGCAACCAAATTTTTCCCCAAGTTACAGATCAATCTGGGTTGTGCGAAAAACCTGATGATTGATTTTAACAATGACTGATCTAATTTGTGAGCCCTTTTATTCCGTGTGTGATTAAGAATGTATTCAAAATGATTGATCTGTAACGTGGGCTTCTACTGTAATTTTGAAGAGTGTTTTTTGACTAAATTTGTTGAAAGAAACATTGTTTTTTACTACCACGTTTATTTACAAACTTTTTAGTTTTGGCTTGTTGAAATTCCTATTGGCCTGTAAAATTTTGACCTTAAGAGCCAAATGGCCTGTCGAGAAAAAACCAAAAAAAATCTGAAAAGGTCCGACCAGTTGGGGGGGGTGAGTAAACCCGAAATTTTTTTTTTTTGGGGGGGGGGGGGAGTCGGGTCGAAAAAGTCGAAAATTTTTCCAAAAAGGTACTTTTTCGCCAATTTTTTCCAATTTTTCCAAGTCTGGGGAGGGGTTGGGTACAGGGTTGGCCAAGCTGAGGGGGTCCCCCAACCCTTCCCCAATTACAGGCAGTGTTTTTTTGCTGAAAACTCCCCACGTGAAGAAAAACCTCAAAAGTTTTTTCCTCATGAGGAAAAAATCAATTTTTGTAGTTTCTTTGCTTAAAAATCGCTCAAAATCATTTCTGGCGTGTTTTTTGAACGTTTCTCATTAGCTTGCATCTTATTCGGCCGAAATACTGACATTTTTTGCAAAAAGTTTCTAGCTAAGACCTGCTTATGAATAAATATTTGAGTTTACATGAGCCAAGAAAGAGAATAATTCAACGGTATAACCCTTATTTCCTTTTATTTCTTTGACGACATAAAACAACCCAATTCTGACATAACAAATAAATCAAACAGTAAACTATGATAAAAAGATAACAATTGAAAATAAAATTTTGAAACTGACTCTGAACAGCTAACAATCTGACATAAACTTGCCCACAGAGCTTTTTTCTGCACAAAGGCCAGATTTTAATGTGCAACTTGCGGAAAATTTTGGCTGCACAGATAAATTTTTGGTTGTTCACTCTAAAATCAATAAATTGGCTTAAATATATCGGAAAAACTAACAAAAGCTAGTTTTCTTCTATTTCATTCAATCTGCGCCGGTTTTAGACTTTTAAAACTAAATTTTCTGAGTTTTGAAGAGAAAATGAAAAGATTGGTAAGGCGCCGAAAATTTTTCTGGGATTTTGATATCCTAGAACGCTGGAAAATAAACCTTTTCAATTTTCATTTCCTAGACTGAAGGTTTAATTTTTCAGTGAATGCAATGAATTTTCAGTCGGGCGGACTACAATTCAAAAACTAGGAAAGCAATCAAGAATTTTAATTCTTCAACCAGCAAGAATTCCTACTTGGACTCAAAATGTTATAGTCACACAAATGTCAAAATCTTTTTAGACTGCAAAAAGACTTTGGTAGAATTACCGAGAATAATCTTCCTTTTCGTCAAATTCTCAAAAAAACGCTATTTGCATTAGCTAGAACGACATTTTCTAACCGTGCACTGGAATCATACAGAAAATTATTAAATAATTAAAATCCGGCGCAAACCGCCGTAAATTCCAATAATTTTCAATTTTATTACGCGTAAAATGCAACTCGAACAGGAAACCATCAAAAAATTTGTCCTCAAATTGGTGCCTAAGCACAAAAAAATTTTCCTCAATTACAAAAAAATTCCTCAAAAATCGTCGATTGAGGAAAAAACCTGTGACTGACTACAGGCACTGTTTTTTTTCCCCGGGGCCTTTTCCCCAAATGGGGAAAGGCGTCAAAATTTTTTCCCCCATTTTCCCAAAGTCGTTTTTTCCGCTTAAAAATGCTCACAGACGCTTTATTTAGGTGTTTTTGAGCCTTTTCAAATCTTTTGGTGTTTTTAGACCCGTTAATTCATTAAAATTCAGGAAAAAATTGAAATTTTCGAGTTCAAAGTCTAATCTACGAGCATTGGAACAAACTTTCAAGCAAACTATCCAAAAGCATAATGACTTTGAATTACATGAGAAATCGATGCTTAAGTCCTCTATGATGACAAGTGAGAACCCAAAAGGGATGTTAATCTTTCCGGCGCGAAGCGCTCGAAAAATTTTTTGGGTATTGATATTCTGCGACGCTGCAGAATCAATTTTCCGTACATTTATTTCAAGAATTAGATTTGAATTTTGTGTTCAAAAGTCGTAATTTCCAGAATTTTACTTGAAAAATTTTAATACCAGTATAATTTATTTGTAAACTCTCATCAACTTGGTCGAAAATATATGAGTAAGCAGAGTATAAATTTCCGAAAGATATTTCTATGAAGCGTTTGAATTGATTTTACGTTAGAAAAGAAATAATCGCATCAAAAAGCTTAGAGACTTGACGTATTGATCTTTCTCAAAAGGAAAAAATGCGAATCTTCATTAAATATCATGATAAAATATTGAAGATAAGATTACCAATGAAAACATGAGATAATACGTTCAAGACGATGAAAACTATTATAGATTATATGATGATAACCGAAGGTAGACATGCTAAAAGCCGCGCCTGAGCTAAGTAATGCATAATAATGATTATTAAAGTTGTAATCGTCGCGGAGCGCCGGAAAATCTTGAGATTATGACCTTCTAAAGTGCACCAAAATGCATCTTTTCTGTATCCGATCCCCAAAATTTTTTTCCCTAAATGGGGAAAGAGCCCAGAATTTTCTTCCCTTTTCCGAATTTTTTTCTCCCGAGAAAGCACGATTTGGGGGAAAAAAACAGTGACTACAGGTATATCTTTCCAACCAAAAGTATGGGCACTACTTAAAAGAACGGGACAGCACTTCGCTTTTGTTTTTAATGAAAATCATTCTTTTCAATGTTTCCAAACTTTATTATTAGGCTTAGGCTTAGGACTTGCGTTTTCAAAACGTGATGTTGTTGTAAAAAAGTTATCACACTACGTTTATCACTAATAAATAATTGTTGCAAGCTCTACTAGCAACATAATAATAAAATCTGGAAAAATTGAAAAATGAAAAGAATGATTTTCATTAAAAACAAACGCGAAATTTGGATTCAGCATGGTCGATTTAGTATAAAAACGTAAAAATTTAAATGAAATTTTGAAAATTTAAGTGCTGTCCCGTTCTTTTAAGTAGTGCCAAAGTATGGGGGTCCCTACGGACTACCAGATGGCTAGCTAGCTATAGGATTCAAAGATCCTGGGGAGGGTCGCCCAATAGCCGGCAATTTCTGGGGGGGGGTTAATATAGCACTTCTCTCCAATTACATGTATGGTTTGCATGTGTGAAAATGAAGCGCCGTTGCGCACTGTCGGTTTGATTAACAAATAACTAAATATATAGTTAGACAACGACCAATACAGTAAGGTCGTACAAATTTATGAAAATTTGTGTAACAAATAAACCTAACTAGCATTACTCTTTGCCCAACACCGACCACCCCCGCTTTAAGGGCCGTTTTCACAATGGCGGGTTAGCAAGTTAGCACACCAGGGTAGACATGTTTATTTTTTTCCACACAAAACATGGCGATGCGGGATAAAAGATGACTTATTTACCACAGGATAGTGCTAACCCGCCTTAAAACGACCCTGAGACAATGAAACTAATTAAATTAATACTTCAAAATCTATGTAAGGAAACTGGAAACGACTCGGATATGTAGACATCATCTATAAAAATAATATGAACGAAAACTTCGAATTCGATTCGAAAATTTGGCGTTTCGACAGTCGGGCATGTGAATAATCGCGGGAAAATCATAAAAATCGGTATAGAAAAATCGCGGGCCACGTCGCCGACGCCGATTTGTATAGTTTGAATTTCGGAACTCTCTTTCGTATAATCGCCGTTCGATCCGACAGTTTCGACGCGAACTAATTGCAATTCTATACTTTTAATTTCTTTGTCACATTGCTTTATAGTGATCTGAATGGAGGAAAAAAATTGAAATGAATAATAATAGGGGTTGGTTTATCATATTGTTAAACGAAAATTGAACCTGACGTCGGCAAGATGTTAAGAAATCCATATTTGAATTTAACTATGTTCAATCCTGATCAGTTTTAAGACACGATTTCTGAGAGGTTCTACTTTCCCTATGATAAGTTGAGAATTAATCATACCTCAAAATCAGATATTTTGGGTAGTTTCGTGCGCTGAGTTCCATGGTATCATTCGTTTTGCTTGTAAACCGAAATTCGCGCTGCTACAGTATGCCATAGTTTGAAAATTGATGATTTTTTAACATTTTTCAGTGGTCTTGCTAGATAAGCGATATTTCAAGATCAGATTGATCTTATTTGGTGAATGAATATTCATTTTACAGAGGAGAGAAAAAGCTCTCTTCTGGTGTAATATTTACAGCAAATTAATTGCATATTACACTTTTTCATGAAGTTTAAAGTGTCAAAAATGAGCCGTCAAAATTGAAAAAATTTTGTTCATGGTCACTCCCGAGCACCCCCCAATCAGAAGCCGCAGAATTTTACTTCTTATATTGTAGCTCATCCATTAATACTGCATTGGTTAAATTTTCATCAAAATTTTTGTACCGTTTTGGGAGCTGCACTGCTCTAAAGAAGGCATACTTATGAAAATTTCATAGAAATCATTGTATTTGCCAGGTGGCCCTTGTCTACCCCTTGAGATATAATTATTACCTATACTGTAAAATTATCAAATAACTAACAGACTATAGTTTGATGTATTAATTGTTTCACAAGCAAACATTTTACACTCTGCAAGAAAGTTTGAACAGTCAAAAATTAGAAGCAAAAATAAAGAAAACTCCTGTTTAGAGGCACTCCCGAGCACCTTCACCTACGATGCTGCAGATTTTCACCTTTTTATTCTTTAGTTCATAAATTCTTACAGTAGCTGCGAAAGTAACATCTCATCATCATGTACCGTTTTGGCAGCTGTAGACATTTGCATACACTGCATTGTCATTCAACTGTGTTTTTGAATCTGGATAAATGTCGCATCAATGAAGCTCTGGGAACACAGGATGCCTCCCAACCCAATATATTATGAGAAAAAATGTGACTTGAAGTCCTAGCAAATTTTAATTAATCTAGATTTGATGGTTTCTAAACGAATGGCTTCAAATGAAAAATCGAAAGTTCGAAAACTTTCATTAAATTTCAGAAATTGAGCGATTGTTTCAAATCCATTTACAGAAAAACGGCAAAAGTTATTCGGATACTCTTTGCTTTGTTGGAAGGGCACTGCAATCTACTATCCTTTGCTGTATTTTGGTTTGGCCAACATCACGTAGTGTGAAGCGGGATGCTTTCAACTATAGAGCACTTTCTCACAGGTTATAATATAGGTCATACTCAGACAGCCGACATTTATTTTGTAGTATTAAAATTTCAGCTTCAATTTTTTTCCTGTCAAATTACTGAAAAGAGAAATTTTTGATGAATCCCTTCTCAGGCATCCTGTTGCGCAACCATTGTAAATTGATCGATGAAATTTTGCGAGTGATTCGACTCACATCTTTTATTTTTACTCGTCTAATCTGAATGTTTTGAATTTTTCCTGCATCTCGTTGATGGCATATTTAGTGGAGTAAATCAGCATTTTAGTATCAGTTTTCAGAATGTGCAGACACCTACAGCTCCCAAAATGGTACCTTAATTTGATTCAAATTTTAACACAATATGTCAGACATTAGTAAGCTACAGAAATCAAGAAAAAATTCTGCGGCATCCTATGGGAAGGTGCTCAAAATAGGCCCCGAAGAACTTTTTCGGTTTATTTTGACATCGGTTTTGACACTTTAAAATGAAATAAAAAGTGTAAAGTAAGAGATTAGAAAGTGTTCTTCATACTGGCATATAGAGCATGGTCTTCTGCATGCATTCAACATTTGGCTTCAGAGTCGCGTCTTTTCTGAGCTGCGATATTTCAAAACACGTGTACAGACTGAAAAATGCCAAAAATGTAAAAATTCCAAACTCTGGAGTACTGTAGCTATGTGAATTTTGATTTTTGCGCAGAATGAATGCTGTCACGATACTCAGCATGTAAAACTACTCAAAATATCTATTTTTCAGATATCATTAATTTCAATAGAGCAGAAGGTAGAATCTCTCAGAAATCGTGTCTTAAAATTTTTGCACCGTCTTGGGGATTTTTTGTCAATTATTTTCGATTTTCAAATAGCAAAAAACGACAATTCGAGGTTGCCCGAAAAATATCTGCAAGATGTAAAAACTTGGAAACAACGTCGAAACTCACTTCTCCTGTGAAGGGTTTCGTCAGCAAACACGAACATGAGTCGATTTTGCCGGTGATCAGGAATTTTCCGCAATTTTGTTTCTAAAAAATAATGGTTAAATAAATATAAGATTAATGATGTGCGCCAGATAAATTTCCATATCCAGATATCCGTGTTTTTTGCACCTTGGGATATTCGGATATATCTGGACATTTTTAATGTTGTTTGCAAAGAGGTAAAAAGGAGTCATATATTAAGTAATAATACATTGGGTCAACTACAATACTGCATAATAATATTCAATAGGTGCAATAACTTTTCGTTTTATATTTAGGTTGAGCATGGTGGTTATAAAAATATGTTATTTTTCAAATTGCAATATCTCAGGAAGTACTGTAGGGAAAGTATGCGAAAAATTTGGCTATTTTTCAATTTTCACAACGAATTAGTCTATTCATTTGGGCTGCTTTAGTTTGATTGAAACAAATTTAAACCATACCCTTTACAAGATATTGTTCTTATCAAAACGCCCGAGTAGATGTTGCGTAATTTTTAATCTCTATTGAATAAATATTTCTGACTGCAGAATGTTGGTTGTTGACATTATTGAATTTTCATTATGAAACGCATATCTGAACTGAATAGTACATGACACTTATATAATTTGAACCTTTTGTCGTTTTGTTGTTGAAACGTTGTGTAATAATGTAGCACCTAACTTCTCAGTAACCTTTACATCTTTTTTGAACAGTGAAAATATCCGGATTTTTTTGACATCCGGATATCCGACGCACATCACTATATAAGATTATACTAACAGAAACGAAATCAATTAAAGAATTATGTGATTATCTAAGTCTTACGTTTGACTTGGCCAAGCTATCAGGAGTGATCGTGAAAGTTACCGGTTTCTCAATCGCCTTATCTTTTTGAACCTATAAAATCGTAATGAAGCGTATTTCCTAATAAATAAACTCAACTTACTCGATATTGAACTAAAACTTCACCATTTTTGACAGTCGACTTATTCGGAAAGGAACGTTTTATTTCGCATCGAATAACATACTAGAAGAATTAAAATTGGTCGATTTTCCCGTCAAAGTAATGATAACGGGTTACTTGTACGGCGATGTGGATACCGTGATAAGTTTCGAACAGGGATCGTCCGGGTTTCTCTTCCAATAATATTTCGAATGGGTATTCACTTTTTCCGGCTGGTAGACGTCCCGATTTGCACAATTCTAATGAATATTTCGTTAATTCTATGGGCTATAAAGAGAAAAGTTTGATTTTTCTCAAATTCTGAACCTTTTACTTTTTAATCTTACTTTAATATTGTTAAATGCGTCGAGCACACCCGACTTGGTAGGCTGTAAATTGACTAAACCTTCAAAATCAAGGAAAATCCCGTCGTGCTTCGATTCGACTTTGCATGTTACGACAATCAGGCCGTTAATCAAATCCTATTGAGCACGACAATATATTTACATATTATATGTAACGTTGAAAAAAGATTTTAAAAACGATTCAATCCAAATCAAAATTACTAAGTTTAATTCAGCTTATAATCAAAATGTTCTTGGCGACACAAAATACAGTTTGGTTTATTTTTCAAAGCCGGCCGAGGGCGAGTTTTGGGTTTTAGTAGTGGGTAGCAAATTTGTTGGTTTCGCGTTGCACTCTTTTGATTCATTTTCCATTAGAGCTGTATTAATTAAAGTTTGTTAGAAACTATGAACATCTTGACAAGAATTTATTTGTAAATTTCACATGACGAGCTTAAATTATTGACACTTTGTGATGTAAAATTGAAATGTAGACTAGTGATGTTCCTCACATGTTTTTTGACATCTGGATATTCGGGCTGTTGGAGATATCCGGATATCTGGTACATATATACAGGGTGAGCCAAAAAAGGCGACCAGTGCTGACTATCATAACTTTCGAATGGATGAAGCTTTTCTAATGCGGATGGCTAAATTCCAAGAAGTCCGCAAAGAGACATCGAAAAAAATACTAGTGTAAATTCTTTGAGTTATTCATTTAACTTAAGAAATATTACTTTTATCGCAGTCACATGAATGAAATTAGAATAAAAAACACGCAGAAAATATAAACTAATGGAGACGATAAATCGAAAATAAAGACAGAAAAACTGCACGTTGGTCAATAAAAGCATAACATGTTTATCATTAGCTCTCAACTCTTTTACTTGATCACTTTACATTTACGTCATCTAAAAATTAGTTTGATTAGATTTCACTGTTGCCTGTTCAACGAATGTATTTAGTGCTCTGACTTTCTTATTTTTATTCTTCATTAGTGTTAAAAGTTTTCCAACAATGGTTTCGATTTCCGGATATCCGAATATCTGCCCGGATATCCGATTATCCGGATATCCGACGAACATCACTAGTACGGACATAAGGATTTTCGGTTAAAATCTGTCTAACGCAGCAGAATAGCCAACATAGATTATTTTCGAGTTGAACTAGAGCTGGGCACTGTATTACTTATAGCCAGAAAATCTGGTGGTGATATTTTGTACAAAAATCGTGAACTATTTTATCAGAACTACCTGGATGTCGACAAATCGGCTTTACGTGATCTCGATTTAAATACCAATTCATCTGATAAAATAAACCAGCGATAAGCCCTCAAAAACCTGGCAAAAACTCGAAAAAACCCAGAAGACACACCATAATAGTTCAAAAATTGCAAAGCCGAAACTTTGAAAAGCATACCCGTATGGTAGATAGAGAATTGGAGGGTTTATCGCCAAATTTCAAATCGTGTACTGAGTTGTGGATGTTACATCCCCAGATGGCCGACAATCGACGAAAATACCTATTTTTTGGTCGGAAATGACTTTTTTATAGCAAAGTCGGTTCAGAAACGTAATAATGCCCAGTCAGGCCTGTAGAGAGGGGGGTTGGGGCCGTGGCCTCCCCCGAAATGTTTCAAGTGTTGAAAAAAGGCAAAGGTGGGACCCTTGATTTATTTCTTGAAGAAAAAGTCAAGTTATAAAGGCCAATTTTACACTAAATAAGGGAAAAAATGTGTGTCCCCTAAACATTCCTGGCTACATGCCTGTGCCCACTATTAGTTGTCAATAGTGAGGTGCCCCGGAGAAATTTTCATATCTGGATAACCGTATTTTTTGGAAGTTCGGATATCCGGAATTTTTAACGTTCTTTGCACAAAGATAAAAAGAAGTCACATAGTAATGATACACTGGCTCAACTACAATACTACATAATAACATTCAATAGGTGGAATAAATTTTCGTGTTACATTTACGTTAAACGTGATTGTTATAAAAATATGTTACTTTTTTAAACTACAATATCTCAGGAAGTACTGTAGGAAAAGCATAGCTTTTTTATATTTTTTTCTTCTCTTTTTTAGTGAAACGTGAAAAAGCTCTTCGGTGGATAGATTCTAAAAAATTGACCTGCTTTTCCTACGTCTCTATTGTAGTTCCGGAGATCCGTTCACATATTGCAGTTGATGTTGAATCCGCATTATGTATTTGTTCGGTCCGGATTTTACTCTGGAGCCGTTGGATCCGACAGCTCCGGTAAAATCTGACTTCTAAGAACTTAGCGACTTTTCACGAAAAGCTACTTTTAAACCACATTTTGGACTTCAATTGTCCAATGTCCTTTGCATTTCAAAGTAAACAGAACTTTATATCATCTTTTTTTATGCTTCTTAATCGAAGACGGACTGCATTAATCACTGTTAAAGTCGTTTACACAACGCTTTTACAGTAGGACACTCAAGATTGGTGTAGTATGCCAAATCTGATGTGACGTATATAGCAGGATATCCGGATATTTTTTCACATCCGGATATCCGGATATTTTTTCACATCCGAATATCCGTTTTTAAAAATATCCGTCCGGATATCCGACGCACACCAATAGTTATCAACACTATTTTTTCCTCGAATGGGGTCTTTTGAGAAAACAAATTTGGGCGTGTTTCTCATTGTGGAAAAAATTTTGGTAAATTCAAAACCGAAAAGAAGGTAAAGTATAAAAGGTCAAAATCTCAAAACTTTCAGTTGTGGCCGTACTTCAACAGTTTCTATCAATTGAGTAACCTCGTCTCATTTCTTAATTGTTAACAGCCAGTATTTCGCGAAAATTGGAATTTTTCATCAGTCCTCAATTTTTTCTCTCTCGGCTTGGAATTTTCTGAATATCTTTAACGTGAACTTTTCCATTTAGAGACGACGAAGATTCAAGACATCATTCTAGACTGCTAATTTAGGGCTTCTATTCAGGAATATTTGTTACAGAGATTCATTTTCCATCGTTTGACTGGCTGAAGGCTGAATTTCCTTGATTTTCAGTCAATTTAGCTGCTGAAAACGCAAAATTTTTTCGGCGCATTGCGCCGAGTCAATTAGTATAATATTAGTTACTTTTATTTGTCTAGAGCCTAAGGGTATTCGAATAGTATATTTGTAATGATTGCAAGAAACTTTGAGATTCTCAATGACTGAAAAATCAATAGAAAGGGTTAAATTCCACTGTTCATTCAATGTGATTGGAAACCGAAATTTTTATTTTTGGTGTTTGGTTCGAAGTTCAAACAGAAAAATTGATATTGTTGGCACAATTTTCTAACCAAAAATTTACGCGACGCGACTTTCGGCTTAGTTTTTTTTCAGGAGAAAGCAATTATGGATATCCTTAATATATTTACATCGATGTTCAAAATAAATTCGTAGCCGAAAAAATATATAATGCTTGAAAAATTCTATAAAAATATCGGAATTCTCGCAGCATCCGATTCCTTTTCGAATCGTATAAACTACTTTCTCCATCAGTTTTCCTTATCGCACTGACATGCTTAGATAAAATAGAGTTGGCACGATTTTCATGCAAATTAGCGCGGCGAAAGTATCTTTAGTTATGTTTTTGTCAAACATTTGACATAAAACTTTTTAAAGATTTTCAGTATGTTTTTAGAGTGCAAAAATTTTTTGGCCCTATGTGCCAATTGCCACAAATGTCCGTGCACAAAAAAAAAAACGCCGGGTGAAAGTGAAAGTATCTTTAGTTATTTTTTATCAAACTTTCGGCGTGTTTGAGGCATACCTGTAAGCGACCAGTTGGGGGGGGGGGTAAACCCGAAATTTTGGGGGAGGGGGTAGGAAAAAGTCAAAATTTTTCCCAAAAAGACCAAAAAAGGCACCTTTTGCCAATTTTTTCAAGTCTGGGGGTGGGGTTGGGTACAGGGTTGGCCAATTTGGGGGGTCCCCCAACACCCCCCAATTACAGGTATGGTTTGAGGTGGACGAATTTTTTTGTATCATTCATTGGCACAAATTTTTTCGGCCTTTTGTGCCAATGGGAACAAATTGGCACATAAGTGGGTTTTTCCCAGCCCTTTTTTGTGAGAAGACAACACGCACGCGCTGTACCGCCTTTAAACTATCCTCTAGATTGAATGGCTGGAAATATTTTCGAGTGAGGACAAATCGCAGAGTAGAGGAATTGAAGCACCATTTTTTCCTCAAATAAGGCCTTTTGAGGAAATAAATTTCGAAATGAGGAAAAAAATATTGGGTATGGTTCTCATTGTGGAGAAAATTTTGGGGGATTCAAAACCGAAAAGATGCGTTTTAGTGGACTTGAAAAGGTCAAAATCTCAAAATTTTCCGCCGCTTCGCGCCGGTCATGGGTATAATGATAACTATTTCCTATCAGGCGCGGCCGTTAGCATATCTACTTCGACTTACTAAATAATGCTCAACAGTTTCTATCAACCAAGTTAGCTCGTTTCATTTTCTAATCGTTAACAGTCAATTATGTCGCCGAAAATAGAGATTTTTCATCAATTCTCTCAATTTTTCCTCTCGATCAGGCCCGTATTTAGAGAGAGGGAAGGGGGGAATCCCCTTCTAAATTTTTTTTTAGAATAAAATTTCCAGCAATATCATTGTACTTATACATAACAATTCCCAAATTAAATTATTATATTTACATACTTTTCGTCAAACATAGAATTTAGCCACTAATCCAGGCACACATAAACTAACTGAAAATAAGTCGTCTTTACTGCATATTTTCTTTCTATTCAGTAAATTCTGAAAAAATTTGGGAAATTCCGCCCCTTTTTGAAAATCCTGGATACGGGTATGCTCTCGATGCTTGGAATTTTTTAAACGTTTGCAACCAGAACTTTTGCATTAGATGAAAATTGAAGACATCATTCTAGACTGCGATTTTAAAACGTCTGTTCACGAATATCTGTTAAAGAGATTTATTTTCCAGCGTTTTAGAACACTTCATCAGCTTGATTTCAATTTATTTCTCAACATTGTGCAGGTTCATTTTCGATCGTTTTAGAAGGTGAAAAGGTGAAAATCCAAAAATTTTTCCGAACTGAATAAAATTAGATAATTCTAATCGGAACAACGAAAATCTTTATAGCCCATAAATCCACGAGAACTGTATCGTCAAAATGCTTTATCTGCTCCTGTAGAGTACAATATATTCTTCATCAGCTCATTTTGACTAACGTAACCAGAATTTTCTCAATGTTTTCCTCATGTCAGGGATGGACATAGTCTATCTCCAGGTTGTGAAGAAATAGCCAAAGTCGACGCGTTTTGCGCCGACGCCGATTTGCATAGACACTGTGCATAAATATGCCGGTCGTCTATGTTTTTGGTCATTCATTGATTATTGTTTGTTTTTTATTAAAAGAAGAAATCGGCGGCCCGGTTGGGCATAATATTATATTATTTGTTATTTTATTTTGTGGTGGAGCACGTCCGCTTTAAATACAACGACCCGCGGCCGACAGCCTTTGGATTACTCGCAGCGGAGGGAACGCAGGTTAGACCCCGGACTTCTGGAGAGCCACCCAGCGTGCAAGTCTACATTTACAACTCAGTTCTCGGCCTGACTTCTGATTTTGCCCCTGATTTGAAGTTACTTGAGCTCAGGGTGTTATCGTGTCTTCTGCAGTTCTTCGGGACGAAAGCAGGAGATTTTTTGTTGAACTTGAGACTGACCGAACTGTTGCAAGCTTATTCTACCTAAGGTTTCGGCCTGATTAGGTGAATTTGTGAGTGACTGATTAGGTCTATTTTTGGTATCAAATCCCTTACTTATATTTCTCAATCCTAACCCCAAGTCTCATTTCAACAAGTGGTGGCCTCTGACTCTCAAAGTAACGGAAAATCAGAGGCAAACTCGAGGAGTCAAAAAACCTATTGGTTTTTATAGAGAACTGGGAGGTTACAAAATGAATAAAGACAACCTAGGTGGCCTCAAGAGTTCCGGTTTGCCCCGAACACCACCGGGAAAAAAGGCCCGTGATACAGAAAAGTTAATTGTCCTGACTTCAGCTGAAACTTCAGCTGAAGAGGACAATTGCTCAGATCACAGGCCTTTATCGGTGGAAAATGAAGGCAATCGACCTACGACCTCGACAGCTGTCGAGAGGGAGGACGACGACGCGATATTATCGGCCAATGAAGATCAAATTTTCAAGATTCCGTCGTCGACCAACCTCCCCAAGAGAGGCGAATATTTACATCCGCCTATTATGGGACCGGCGCGTCCATTACCGAAGATGAACATTCCGGTTTTGGATCAACAGCAGCGCCAGCCAATTAATAAACCCGCCCAATTATTCGATACTTACCATCGATTATATTGGGATAACGAGCGGGAGGAACATCGAGAAAATCCTCGAAAGAGCTCATTAGAAGACAAACTGGACCAGATCATGAACAGGTTAGATGTTTATGATAGCATATTCACCAACATTGCTAATACAGGTTCACAGAAAGCCAGTAAGGCAAATGAACCGAGGCAAAGCAATGCTGGCTGTTTGGAACAAGGTGGTGCATTGAAGTTTGAGCAGGGCCAGGAAGAGTTAGCGTGGCAAAATGATGGCATCACTCTTCAGCAAGACTGTAGACAGAAAGACCAAAAGTCAAGTCTCGGTCCTAAAGAGCAGTATATGTCTCATTTGCCCACTACCTCAAAAGTGGAGCAGAGAGTGAGTAGTTGTGGTTTTGATGAAGGCCTAAAAAACCCAAGTCTGATAAATCCAACTATCTCACAACAGAGCAGTTGTATTAGGGGAGAGACCCCAAGTGTCAGGCAGCAGGTCATGCCTACAATGATTCCGATTGACCCAGCTTTATGGGTCAATCCGGCTCAAGTAGGCCCAACTGTCTATGACATTGAAAGGGCGATCAAACCGAAATTACTGCAATCTGATATGCCAAGTAAACAGGTTCTTGCTTTTCTAGTGGAGCTAGAAGGTGAGTTTCGTAAGAATACTCCCGATGAGGTGAAACTAGAAGCACTAACCCGCTTGTCAAGGGACTTGCCGAAAGAATTGGCCGAAGAGTCAACGACATATAGGGAGGCCCGAGACAAGATTTTGAATTATTGTGCTCCAGATTGTAACCTGGACATGCTCAAACGGGATTTATTAGATATTAAGCAGGAACCCGACGAAGCAGCAACCAAATTTCTAAAAAGGGTTCGAGCACATGTGAATCTCGTTTATCAGAGTGAAACAAAAGAGTTTAAAAATAAAATAATCATTGAAACCTTTTTCTATAGGAGTTCTTTGACTTATCAATTAGAACTGCAGAAAGACATAGCAAAATTCAAAAATTGGTATGATCTTTCGCAGGCAGTCTATGAGATAGAGTTAAAGTACCGGAATGCGATTAGAACATTTGGGCCAAGAGAGCAGCCCATGATGATAAATACGGCACAAACAGAAATTGCTGAGGAGCAGCAAGCCGATGTGAATGTAATCCAAAGACCTTATGAAAGCGCCTAAAAACGCAATAGGGACTTTAGAAGACCAAACACAGAAAGGCAAACTCCAATGCAATCTTCGCAAAATCAATTGATAGATATAGCAGATGAGGAAGTACTTGAAGTACCTCCGCAACAGGCCATAATGCCTCGGCAACAGCCTGTTGAGGAGCCAAAAAAGGACTCCCTCATGGTGGCTTTATCTAAGGAGTTTATCAAAATGGCACAATGTTATGAAGAGATTAGGAACTCGACCAAAGCTCAAGAGGAAGCCATAACTGCTTTAACTCAGAAAGTTGATAAAGCAAAAGCGAAAAGTCAACAAGAGGTTCAGCAGCAAAAATGGTGTACTTACCACGAAAATAACACTCACAACACGATTGATTGTAGAACCTTGAATTTTTATAAAGGTCTGCAAAATCGTGGAAGGGGTGGAAATAGTGGAAGAGGCTTTGGAAGAGGAAGTCCTAGAGGAAGTTTTGGAAATTTCCGAGGTAGAGGAAATTTCAGAGGTAATTTCAGAGGAAATTACGGAGGAAGTAGAGGAGGTTTTGGTAACGAAGGCGAAAGGGGAGCTTATCAAGTTTCGTTTCCTGACGACGAGGCGGAAAATTTGCAAGAATGTGCCGAGTTTCAGGAATACGTAAAGTTGAAGAAGCTCAGGGAGCAGATGAGGTTGTTACAGGCTACCACCCAGCTGATGTTACCAGGACCAAATCTAATGGACCAACAACCAGTAATCGCAAATCAGAGTTCAAATACCCTGTTGGTTCTGCAAAAGGTGGTTAGTCCGTCGCAAGCCTCCGGGCAGACAGACCAACCGCCAAGTAGTGGTGTCAATAGTGTACAGCAAGAGCCAATGATGGAGATGAAGTTGTGTGGTTTACACAATTGTGCCATGGAGAAAGAAGAAAATGTGCCAGAAATGGAATGCAGTGCCGAGTATGGTAGAAAGGCGACTGCAGAGGAACTGGATATGTTAGCAAAGTACCCTAGAACACAGCCATTTCACATTAAAGTAACTGTGTGTGCTACTACTGCAAAGGCACTGATTGACACGGGAGCTCAGTGTTCGGTGATGTCGGGTGATTTCTTGAAAAAATCACTTGGACTGGAGTATACAGCGTACCCTAAGATCCTAAAAGTCACTGTCGCCAATGGTAAAGTAGTTAGTGCACATGGTTACGTTCAATTTCAAATGCAATGTGATTATGGCCGTTTTCCAGTTAAAGCTATCATAATACCAGGGTCCGCAGAGGATTTGATATTGGGAACAGACTTCCTGGCGCATCCGGAAGTCAATACAGTAATAGATTTTGGAAAAGGTTCAATGACTATGATGGGTGTGAAGAAAAGTATTGATTTGTTAACATCTGATAAGAAAGCAATATCCAATAGTTGGGATGCATAATCCGATGATAGCAGAATCAGTACAAGAAAATTCTATTGAAGAAGATCAATGTTCGACAATTGAGCAGCTGGAAGATCTAGTTCCAGTAGTGGCTTGTAATAGAATTTACATTCCACATGGAACAGATCAGTTAGTGAAAGCTAAATTGTGGAATAAATCCTCGGCAAATAGAATAAATGGAATCATCATCGAAGGAGATGATTCAGAAACGAGATTCAGAGTAGATGATACTATAGTTGATGGTTCAAAGGAGGACTTTGTATTGATGATCTCCAACAATATGGGTTCCGGTTGCCTGATAGAACCTAATCAAGTTCTTGGCTACTGTAACTCCGTATTTCGGGGAGAATCAAGTGTATCAATTTTACAGGCAGGAAATAGTGGAGAAAGTAGCCTAGAGGGCATTTTCGATGCCAAGGAATCAAAATTCGATGGAGTTGTGTTTCTGGAAGCATTGTACAAAATGACCTCTAAAGCTACAGTGTCAGTGGAACAGAAAGAGATGGCGATACGGCAACTCGTGAAATACCGGGATGTATTTAGCTTACCTCATGATCCTCTGACAACTACTCCCCATCTTACTTGTAAAATTAATACAGGTGATGCTAGCCCTGTGGCGAAACATTACTACAGAGCTGCCATTGAACGTCGACCATATATCAGACAACATGTGCAGGAAATGCTGGACAAAGGAGTCATAGAGCCATCAAGATCGCCCTGGGCGGCGCCATTATTCCTAGTAGGGAAGAAAGATGGGTCGCTCAGGCCGGTTGTTGATTTCAGAGGCTTGAACGAGGTTACGAAGGATGATCAATATCCAATACCAAGAATGGATGATTATCTGGACTGCCTCGGGAGAGCAAAATTTTATACGACTCTTGACCTTAAGTCTGGCTATTGGCAAGTGCCAATGGAAGAAGGCAGTAAAGAAAAGACTGCTTTCCTGTGTCAAGAAGGGTTGTTTCAGTTCAAAGTAATGCCCTTTGGACTGAAAAATGCACCAGCCGAGTTCCAGAGGATGATGGAGAGAATCCTTCATCCTCATGTGTGGAAGATATGTCTAGTTTACATAGATGATATCATAGTGTTCTCGAATACGTTCGAGGAGCACATTGAAAATTTGAAATTGGTCCTAGATGCTCTGAGACGAGCCCAGCTTACACTTAAACCGGAAAAATGCGAATTCCTACCAAAGAAGGTTCATTTTCTTGGTCACATTTTGGATTCTAATGGAATTTTGCCCGATCCGAAAAAAGTGCAAGCTATTAAGGGGTTTGAATTCCCGGACTCGGTCAAGCGCATGCAAAGGTTTCTCAGAATGCTCCAGTGGTGTAAAAAATTTATACCACATCTGGCAAAGCACGCAGAACCTTTGTATAAGCTGACGGCCAAGAAAAGGAATAAATGGCTCGTCACAGAGGATCACTACAAAGCATTTAATGCTTTGAAAGAAGCACTGGTATCGGTTCCATTTCTTAGGTACCCAGTAATGGATGGCTCAGCCCAATTCATTCTACAAACCGATGCCAGTGGAACAGCACTAGGGGCTGTTCTGTATCAAGAGTCTGGAGACGATAAGTGGGTCATAGCATACAATAGCCGTGTGCTAAAAGAGGACGAGAAAAAGTGGTGCGCAACCGAAAGGGAGTGCCTCGCGATTATCTACGGCCTCAAAATCTATCGGCACTATTTATTGGGGCAGAAAGTATTGATTAAGACAGATCACAGACCACTGTTATCAATGAAAGTCAACACTACAACAAATGACAAATTGAAACGGTGGTATGCGATCATAAATCAATACAACCACAAGTTAGAATATGTGCCAGGTAGACAAAATGCTATGGCTGACTTTCTCTCTAGAAAGGATGAGCCAGAGGATGTGGTGAAATCACCACCGAAGTGGGGAAGTATGTTCAAGTCGGATGTTGTTTCCTCCGATGTTAAAGGAATAATAAAAGAACAACAAGAACAACAACAAATTTCCTTGATGGCTGAGAGGAACAACATCCCCGAAAAGAATAAATCCCACAAGGATAAAAAGGAAGGAGAGGATGCTCGAATTAGTCCGGAGGACGAAAGAGAGCATTCTAAAGGAGTGGAAGCGGTAGTAACCCGAAGCAAAGCTCGTGTTTCTGAAAAGGTGCAGAAAGAAAATCAGGAAACTGATAGATCTGCGATACCTAAGGAACAAGACAATGTGCAGTGGTTACACCCTAGAAAAGAAGAGGAGTTTGATAAACCAGGAACATCAGGAGGAGAAGAGATATCTATTGGCCTGATCCCAGATGACTTGATGAGCAAACTGCAAAAAGCAGACGAAAGCTTAAAGCCAATCTGGGATAGATTAGGTGCAAATAGCACCACGAAGTATCACACTGGGTTCTACGAAGAAAATGGTGTATTGTATAGGGAAACTGAGGCAGAAAGCGAAGACCAATTGGTCGTACCCGCAAACCTCAGGGACTCTGTACTGCATCAGCATCATGGTGCTGTAATAATGACACACCAGGGTTTCAAAAGAACTCTGAGTGTCATGAAATTGCACTATTGGTGGCCTGGCATGGAAAAAGATGTCAGGGAATGGATAAAATACTGCGTTGTCTGTCAAATGGCAACTGCAGGAAAGCCATCCATTCCTTCGTTGATACCCATTGTGCCACAAGGTCCATTCGACATTGTATCTGTGGATATAGTAGGAATTTCGCCTTTGGGAGAAAGAATGCCTTATGTTATAGTTTTTCAGGACTATTTCACAAAATGGGTTGAAGCTGAAATGATCCCAGATCAATCAGCAAATTCAGTTGTGAATGCATTCTTAGAAACTATAATATTTAGGCATGGAACACCAATGAAACTCCTAAGTGACAATGGATCTTGTTTTACTTCGGATTTAATGAAATCAGTTTGTGATTTATTAGAGTGAAAGAAGATCTTCACTACTGCTTACCACCCTCAGGGTAATGGTATGGTAGAGAGGTTCAACCAAACTCTAATAAAACAACTGAGAAAAGTAGCTATCGGTGAACCCGATAGCTGGCCAAGATATCTCAAATCAGTGGTCTTTGCCTACAATGCTACCCCACACGCAGTGACGAAGGCCTCGCCATTTGCGTTGTTACGGGGCCATGAGGCAAAGTTCGGGATGAATTTGTCAAAAGCCCTTAAAATAGTAATGCCCATGAATTATGAGGCATACAAATTCATCCTAACAGACCACTTAACCAGGCTTTATGGTATTATTGCCGAAAATATCCAGAAAGCAGCGGAAGCTAGCAAAAGATATTTCGACAAGAAAATTATAACCTCGGTTTTTAAAGAAAATGATTGGGTACTTCTTAAAGTTGATAAGCAAAAGAAACTAGGCTTAACTTGGGAAGGACCCTTCATTATAACTGATGTTTCTAGGTTAGAGGATAATGTCATAACAATTGCACGTTATGATAATCTTTTGCTACAGCAAAAGGTTTCAGCAAGTAGGCTGAAAATTTTTCGCTACGAGACTACACGATGGCAGAACTACGTAAAAAATCGATCGAATCGTCTTACTGTACCTTCGCAATCAGCGGAGAGTAGTGCGACGCCCGGTGTAGTTTCGTAGCGGCAAAATCTGCCGATTCGCGTGTATTTATTTTGTATATTTAATAAATATTTATTCTAATTGTGTTTTGTAACGGTTAAAATCCGTTTTCATACTTTTTGAAATGTAGGATTGTGTTTTAACGAAGCGGGGGAAAAGCTTTTAAAGCGAAAGACCCGTTTTCGTAAATTTTTCATTTTACACTTTCTTGGTTAACAACTCCAAATCATTCAAAAATTTCAAAAGTCGTGTCCCGCGTCTGCTCTTCATTTTCAAATATTTTTCGAAAAATTGTGAACGGAGGAACCCTCCCGTGAGGTAATTTGCAGCCGCAAGGGAATAGACTGTAAATGTTTTATACATCTGTCTACTTTTCACTGCTGCAAATCCGGTTTTAAAAATTTTAAAAATTATTTCGGTGCAAAGAATCGGGCCCAGAAAAATTTCGAATGGGTACGCCGAACGATTGTACTCGGACGTACAACGCGACGGACGATGAAGTCCAATTTGGGGAGCCGCACCCGCGGCAGAATAATCGCTATTTTTTGGTCGACGGTAAGCAACCATTTTATATTTGTAAATAGTTAGGTAAGAAAATGAGCGGAGGTTACGCTCGTCAGGGGTGTTTTGTAAGACTGTTTCTGTGCCCTTTCTCGGACGAGCTACCAACTGGGAGTTGAGAATTTAACACAAAAAATTAGGTAGAAGGGGTGGCAAGGGCCGAACCTAGGTGATCCGAAAAAGACTTCGGTCGAATTAGGTGATCCGATTAGGGGAGGTTTTTGTCATTCCCGCTCCCTCTGGTTTCCACAAAGCGGCGAAGAAGGGGATTAGCAGGAGTTAGTCGCGGAGATCAAGGTTGTGATCGATTAAGCACTGATCGAGTAGCAAAGGTGTGTTGGGTTAGAGTGAAAAACACCTAATTTCACATATTTTTGCCTATCAATTTTGGTTTCTATAAAGGGACACCCAACGGCCAGAAAGGCTAAAAATCAAGTTCCCGCTCCAAAATTTCAAAAGTTCAAAAGTTAAAACGGTGTTCTGCACAAAGGTGCTAGAGTTTCCCCAAAGAGTTAAAGGAGTAATAGTGGGTAAAATTACCCAAAGAGTGTAAAAGGGGTCACGAAAATGCACATAAGGAGTTAGTAGAGTATGTCTGGCTAAAATTTAAATCTCTCCTGAATTTTTTAGACCACAATATCCGTCCGGCAATGCGGATAGCGGAGTTGGAAAGGTGGTTTTTTGCCACTTTTGAGTTCTGGCTGACCAACCCCATCGAGCCGATAATTGTTCCCATGGGAAGTGTGGAAAGGGTGGTAAAACACCTAGAAAGCAGCACTTTCCGAGGCATGAGCATTATCGGCTTCAATGTAGAGAAGGTGAACCAAGAGGACGCTAGAAAGCTGTTTAGGTGGGGGTTCGAAAACGAAAAAGGCAACCAGTTTGCCAGATTAGTTTCGTTCGCCCATCTAAATGGCAAAACGTTCGTAATCGACTTAACGTTGCTGCAAGAGCAAGAGTGGAACATCTTGTTACACTTTTTACGCTCAGCGACGTTGTTAGTCGGTTACGCCGTTTTGGAAGATATAGTTTCAATTATCAATGTCCGTGGATGCGGAAAAAGCACCGATGGTCGCGACTTGTCTGACGCGATTAGGTGTAGTATCAAAGATGGAAATCTAGGAAGATACTACGACCTAAGCGTCACGGCAAAGCAGATCATGGGAAGCGAGATTACCAAATCCAGGAGAGCAGGTATCTGCCCTGAGACATTGAAGTTGAAAGGCCTCTTTGCTGAAATGTATTTGGCTGACATCGGTCCTCACCAGACTGATTTCAGTCTCTTACGTAATAGACAAAGTGTTGCCAAAGAAAGAGTTCCTGAAGAGATGCTGCAGTACGCTGGTATGGATGCGTACTTTTCGTTGGCAATTTTTATGGGAGCATTTCACTATGGGTATGTGATTGAGCTATGTGGGGAGTAGCCAACTTTCCTCACGATATAGTCGATCCGTCCCAGATTGAAATACTCTCATATAAATTTTATCAGTTCTACTCATATATAGTTACGGACTACAAATTACGTAACTTTGTGGGTACACCTGATATTGTGGTTAGGCAGCCTGAGGCCACCTACCACATGATGCGCCAAGAAATGTACGCAAGATGGGCCACACAAGTGCAAGAAATAGGGCCTAATTTTCGTTGCCATCGGGACATATGCAATCCTAGGAAGGGGAAAGAAAATTTGCCGTGGCGAGGCATTTATCCAAGTGCTTATCGCCAGGGTAAAAAATTAAAGCCCAATTCCTATGATGAGGCAAGTGATCCCGACAACGACGAAATGATTAGGCCTGAACAGCGCTTGTCGGCCAAGGATAGGTTGCGCCTACAGTTAGTGGAGGAGATGGCGCAGGGAAAGCAGTATCAGGAACTCACTCAACCGGCGTCTTTAGTTTGGTTCATCGACACAGCTAGGAAAGTTGTCAAACTACCCCAAGATCGTCAAAAGCAAGCACTACTAGATGCCCTAAAAAATCATCTGGTTCATGTGCCTATTGATATTGATCCTGGGGTAGGCTATTTTGACAAAGATCACTGGAAGCCTCAGTTGGCGGAGTATGCTAAGGCATTTGAGGAAAAGCGGTTCTCGGAACTGCAAGCCGCTTGTGCCTTAGTCCCGCTGGCCTTCCACGTGATCTGGCCCCACAGCAGAAAGGAACTGGACTTTGTAATGGCCGAAATGTTCAGTTACAGGTTCATTACATCGTTCAGCCCAGAGCTGCAGGGCAAAATAAAAGAAATGGCTTGGCGGTCAGACGAAAGGCTGTCCCAATATCTTATGTTGGTGAAAACTCTTCCAAACATAGAGTATGAGGTACCCCGCAAAGGTGCTGGAATATATGTTTGGATGAATCGATTCGGATTTATGCCGATTCGATTAAGATTGTGGAAGAATCCTGATGTGTGCGCGCCGATCCCTGGCAGCCCTGACACAATAACTACGGACAGTAAGAGCTATAGCTCAAATCCGTACTATTATGTTAGGTTCTACCATATCGAGCTAGCACAAAGAACGCCATCATTAAGATATGGGGTAACCTGGCAAACGAAAATCGACAAGGTTGGAGACGTCTATGCGTCAAAAGCGGAGAATAGGGAGTATAGTATAGCCTTCCCTACAAAGATCTTTGACCTTAGACCTCTGGCCTCGGATTTACCGGGAATTCTACACACATTTAGTTATAAAACGGGTGAAGGTGTTGTCACCAAATTAGCTGGCAAGATTAGTCCCATCAAGACTGATAGTCGGAAAGATGAGGACAAACAGCAGGCTGATGTAGGTGTTGTTGAATTTCCGATACTTTCAGGTCAGGAAGTCCAAACGTCGGAAAGGGAAATCTTCAGCGATGCAGTGGGACTGCCGGCTGAAGATGAATCGCCAGACCAAGGACTTCAGGAGGAGGACGTGACTGAGCTGTGGGAAGAAGAGCAGCAGCAAGAGCAATCGGTTCCGGCAATGGAACTGATGCAAGCTCAAACTGCTCAGACGCAGTCCGACCTCGACAACCAGCGTCGATTAGAAATCATTCTAAAGATGGAAGAGGAGGCGAAGCAAAGAATTCGCCTCCAACGTGAACAGATGGAGGAAGAATTTGCAAAGAATGCGGCGATTTACAACGAAAAACTTCGCCAAATGTCAATTCAATTCGGACTCCAAAAAGACGATACCGCAGCGCCCGAATTGGAAACAAAAGTAGTCGTATTAGAGCCACCCATTGGGGGATTCAAAACCGAAAAGATGCGTTTTAGTGGACTTGAAAAGGTCAAAATCTCAAAATTTTCCGCCGCTTCGCGCCGGTCATGGGTATAATGATAACTATTTCCTATCAGGCGCGGCCGTTAGCATATCTACTTCGACTTACTAAATAATGCTCAACAGTTTCTATCAACCAAGTTAGCTCGTTTCATTTTCTAATCATTAACAGTCAATTATGTCGCCGAAAATAGAGATTTTTCATTAATTCTCTCAATTTTTCCTCTCGATCAGGCCCGTATTTAGAGAGAGGGAAGGGGGGAATCCCCTTCTAAATTTTTTTTAGAATAAAATTTCCAGCAATATCATTGTACTTATACATAACAATTCCCAAATTAAATTATTATATTTACATACTTTTCGTCAAACATAGAATTTAGCCACTAATCCAGGCACACATAAACTAACTGAAAATAAGTCGTCTTTACTGCATATTTTCTTTCTATTCAGTAAATTCTGAAAAAATTCCGGAAATTCCGCCCCTTTTTGAAAATCCTGGATACGGGTATGCTCTCGATGCTTGGAATTTTTTAAACGTTTGCAACCAGAACTTTTGCATTAGATGGAAATTGAAGACATCATTCTAGACTGCGATTTTAAAACGTCTGTTCACGAATACCTGTTAAAGAGATTTATTTTCCAGCGTTTTAGAACACTTCATCAGCTTGATTTCAATTTATTTCTCAACATTGTGAAGGTTCATTTTCGATCATTTTAGAAGGTGAAAAGGTGAAAATCCAAAAATTTTTCCGAACTGAATAAAATTAGATAATTCTAATCGGAACAACGAAAATCTTTATAGCCCATAAATCCACGAGAACTGTATCGTCAAAATGCTTTATCTGCTCCTGTAGAGTACAATATATTCTTCATCAGCTCATTTTGACTAACGTAACCAGAATTTTCTCAATGTTTTCCTCATGTCAGGGATGGACATAGTCTATCTCCAGGTTGTGAAGAAATAGCCAAAGTCGACGCGTTTTGCGCCGACGCCGATTTGCATAGACACCGTGCATAAATATGCCGGTCGTCTATGTTTTTGGTCATTCATTGATTATTGTTTGTTTTTTATTAAAAGAAGAAATCGGCGGCCCGGTTGGGCATAATATTATATTATTTGTTATTTTATTTTGTGGTGGAGCACGTCCGCCTTAAATACAACGACCCGCGGCCGACAGCCTTTGGATTACTCGCAGCGGAGGGAACGCAAGTTAGACCCCGGACTTCTGGAGAGCCACCCAGCGTGCAAGTCTACATTTACAACTCAGTTCTCGGCCTGACTTCTGATTTTGCCCCTGATTTGAAGTTACTTGAGCTCAGGGTGTTATCGTGTCTTCTGCAGTTCTTCGGGACGAAAGCAGGAGATTTTTTGTTGAACTTGAGACTGACCGAACTGTTGCAAGCTTATTCTACCTAAGGTTTCGGCCTGATTAGGTGAATTTGTGAGTGACTGATTAGGTCTATTTTTGGTATCAAATCCCTTACTTATATTTCTCAATCCTAACCCCAAGTCTCATTTCAACACTCATTTTTGCCGGTTTCTGACTCCAAATACAACAAAATGCTTATCACCGTTTTTTTTCCTCGGATTTTTTTCACATGAGAACCGGACTCAAAATTTTTTTCCTCATTTTCCAAAAATTTTCCACATTTTTAAAAACGTTTATAATGTGGCTACGGATGCTTTGTTTATGCATTTTAGGAGCATCCCCAAGCATTCTGGTGTACCTGGAGTCAGAAACCTACAAAAATGAGGAAAAAAATTGAGAAAATCCTGGTTATGTTAGTCAAAATGAGCTGATGAAGAATATATTGTATTTTACAACATTTTAACGATAGAATTCTCATAGATTTATTGGCTAGTAGCATTTTTGTGGTTTCGATTAGAATTATCTAATTTGATTCAGTTCTTGATCCGAAAATTTTCGGATTTTCACCTTCTAAAACGATGGAGGGTAAAATTCATTTCGGGCGCGAAGCGCCCGAAATGAATTTGCCTACCGTTTATATACCATAAATAGTTATTTTTTAATTATTGCAGGTAAAATGGAAGCGCGGAAAGAAAAAATGACGAAATTTGAACGACCGGTTCAAATTCTGCAGGGTATTTTGCCATAAGATTCACATATAACTATTTTCAGACTTTTATATATATTATGCAAATTTTCAGACTATGCTGGAAATATTACCGTTTATTGTCGAAAGTCAACGAATTTGGAAATCTAATTTGAGTTTAGTATTTTAATAATTTCGATTTTCATCGATTTCTGTGATTAGTGAGTAGACATTTATTTTTCCTTTAAAATTTTCCTCAGGCTTAGGCTTAGGGTACAGCAGCCGGGCGCAGCGCTGTTGAGGCTCTTCCAAATGAAGTTGTTAGTTTAAATAGTATCAAGGGTCTTAAAGGAATATAGCGTTGATACTTTCTGGGGAAATTGTGTAGTGGTACTTGCATTAAGTCCATAGGCTGGTGGACCAGGTTCGATTCTTGATGTAGGAAGGATTTTTCTGTAGGGGCTATTTCGCGCTTTGAAAATGTGCTGGTTGCCTTTCTCAAGTGTCAAACTACTTGAAAAAGTCCAATTTGAGCAAATGTGAGAGTTTCAGCTAAAACATACTCGTTCGACGATGGAAAATGAACTTTCACAATGTTGAGAAATAAATTAAAATCAAGTTGATGAAGTTTATTTGCTCTTCATTCCGGCGCGTAGCGCCGGAAAATTTTTTGAGTTTTTATATTCTAAAACGCTGAAAAATAAATCTCTTCAACAGATATTCATGAACAGAGATTCTAAAATCACAGAGTAGAATTATATCTTAAATTTCCATCTTCAATAAATGCAAAATTTGAGGTTGCAAACGTTCGAAAAATTCCAGGCATCGAGAGAAAAATTGATGAAAAATCGCTATTTTCGGCGAAATACTGACTGTTGACGATTAGAAAATGAGACGAGCTAAATCGATTGATGGAAACTGCTGAACACTGAACAGTTATTAGTAAGTGGAAGTAGATATGCTGACGGCATACCTGTAAGACCTCCGACCAGTTGGAGGGGGTTGGTAAATCCGCAATTTTGGGGGGGGGGTAGGAAAAAGTCGAAATTTTTCCCAAAAAAGGCCAAAAAACATACACTTTTTTGAAAATTTTTTTAATTTTTTCCAAACTGGGGGTGGGGTTGGGGGGGAAATGATTTTGGGTACAGGGTTGGCCAAGTTGGGGGGGGGTCCCCCCCCCAACCCCCCCATGTACAGGTATGGCTGACGGCCGCGCCTGATAGAAAATAGTTATTATATTATTATATACCCACGACCGGCGCGAAGCGCCGAAAAATTTTGAGATTTTGACCTTTTAAAGTCCAACAGAACGCATCTTCTCGACTTTGCATTCCCCAGAATTTTTTCCACAATGAGAACCATCCCCAAAATTTCTTTCCTTATTTCCAAATTTTTTTCTTCAAAAGACCCGATTTGAGGGAAAAAACGGTGCTGGGTATGCTGCTAAAAGGAAGCATCCGTAGCCACATTATAAGCGTTTTTGAAAATATGGAAAATTTTTGGAAAATGAGGAAAAAATTTTGGGTCCGGTTCTCATGTGGAAAAAATCTTCGAGGAAAAAAACGGTGAATTGAAGAAACAATCGAAAATTGAATAAAAAGCTGGCTTACATTTTGTTTATACGTCTTTTTCGCAGATTCAAACCTGATTTCGATTACGGGCACTAAGCTCATCACTTCGATTCGGGTACTGATTAAAACTGATTCTAAAGACAGTGGCCGTTGGCAATGGCATCTATCCGGTTGATGCGCTCCATAGCGGAAGCGGATACTAGTTTCGTCTAGACGAGCAAGTTGCTATTATAGTGATGACAGAAGTTCGCAGACTATTTGTAGTATACGTTGCCACCTGCTTTTATCCGAATGCGATATATCATCGACTCTCCTAGCGACTGTTCGACATCGAGGAATTCGACCTGAGACAGCAGCGTCATACGTTTGAGTTCATTGTGATGTACACAATCCACAAGTCACAATATGTCGTTATTTGGAGCGCGCATATGTTGGATTACTGTGATCCCGAAAAAGAGTGTTTTTGTCAATGATCACTGTTTTCTTCGCCAAATCGGTGTTTTTGGCATACCTGTATGTAATTAACATACCTGTACTTGGGGGGGTGGGGGGACCCCCCAAACTCGGCCAACCCTATACCCAAAATCATTTCCCCCCCCCAACCCCCCCCCCCCAGTTTGAAAGAAAGAAAGAAAGAAATTTATTAAATGCGAATAAATACACAAGTAAATGCAACTAATACAGAAAAGCTCATGGACGTGACAAAAGCACGTGCGAATTGAGCTTTAAAAAACGACTCAATTTAGACCGAAAACAGGGCATGTTGTTTGAATGAATGATATCATTGGGTAGGGAATTCCAAACATCAATATTTCGCGAGCAAAAATCATGTTTTAAAGCGTTAGAGTTATATTTCGATTTATACAATTTAAATAAGTTAGACGCGCGATAATTGAATGGACTCAAAGTGAAAAATAAGTCTGGTGGAATAACTTTAAATTTCAAAATTAAGAACATGTAAGATAGGTCGATACACGTACGTCTAAATTCAAGGTCATCAAGGCCAGATTTGTTGAGGCGCTCCTTATAGCTTAAATCTTTATATCCAAAAAGTCTTTTTGTAAACCTTCGTTGAACTTTTTCTACCAATTTAGTATCCCCAACCAGACAAGGATTCCAGAGTGGTGAACCATATTCCAGGATAGGGAGAACATAGGATTTAAAAGCCCTGATTTTTAATTCATTGAAGTTAGAGTGAAAACATTTTAAAATCAAATTTGCCACCCTAGATGCTTTTTTAACCACATAATTACAATGGGCAGTTGCTGACAATTTTTCATTGAACATAACACCAAGATCCTTCATCTCTGAAACAGTAGGAATCAGAAAATCGTTTATATAATACTCAACTTTGGGGTTATTACTCCCAAGATGCAAAACTGAACATTTTTCCTGAAAAAAAATTTTTTTTTCAAAAAAGTGTATGTTTTTTGGCCTTTTTTGGGAAAAATTTCGACTTTTTCCTACCCCTGTCGTGCGTGAGAAATTGAAGATGATAGACGACGGAACGCAGATGAGAATTTAGCTGTGTAGCTCGACGATTTATCGCGCGTTTTAGAAGAGACGTACGGAACGTGGAAGAGCGTGCGGAACGCTGTAGACGAAACACTCGGAGTGTTTTACGGAATCAACGCAACGATAGTCGAACGCAGGAGATTGACGGGCTCGTAGAGAGCGCTGTGTCAATTTATCCAGGGATCTTCGCTCAGGTCGCCAAAGGTTTTCGGATGCCGAAACTCGCGCCGTATATTCTTATTCGCTTAGGAGTCACACTCGCTCACTCAAACTATTTTCCAAATAGTTTGACTCAACTTAGAACAGACTTTTCACACAATTTACTAATGTACAAAGCCGCTACACACTTTTCAGACAAACACCAGAAAACACAACCTTTCGGCTACAGTACAACGCAAAACTAATGAAAGAACACTTTCATAATTTCTTCACATTGTAGCCACGCCTCTTCGGTGGTCTCGTCACGATCTTTCCAAATCAAACTTGCCGATCTTTTTCGCAAACGACACGAGCTTTACAAATACGTCAAATTGCTCCACAACACTCCTCCCCCTTTCGATCTAAATCGCCTCAAGCGATTTCGACGTGTCGTGGTGAATTTGCGTATTGATCGAGTGAGAGCGTTTAGCTCGTTTTGGGCAAGTTTTCTTTCGACGATTTGTCCGTTTCTCTACTCTGCGGCACATACTACACAAACAAAGAAAATTTAAACGATGTTATCACAAAAATGTTACGGCACAAAGTGATGAGCAAATGAAAACTAGTATTTAGCACCGAGAATTTAAAATTTTTAGAGATTTCAAAGAAAAAGATTCTAGTGGAAAAGAATAAACTAGTAAAAGGAAATGAGATGCGTTAGCATCGTGATACTTATCCCTTTCGACTCATTTTGGCGGAAATCCGCGACCTTTAGGCAAAACTTTGACCGGGGTTTTGCCCGCTTTCAGAATACCCGGCTGGGGCATCTGTATCGATTGGCTCGTAGTCGGTGCTCGCGGGGCCAAAGCTCTCTGCGCGGCTCCAAGTGAGGTTCGTACTCCAACCATCGACGGTTGAGTTGTCGCTGTCGTTGCCATAGTGATGATCGGAGCCGGTGTCATTTGGTATTTTGGCGGTACGGCCGCTTTTGCCATGGCTTGGGCGTCTCTCTTTTTCTTTTCTTCGGCTCGCTTGTCCATTTCGATTTGATACTCGCGATGTATGTCTCGAATGATACTCTTTCTTTCTTCAGTTGCCGGATAGTTCGGGGCTCGCGTGTCGGTGAGACATTGCAAGATGTAGCGCAGAGCCATTGAATACGAATTGTCGGTAGTTTTGTAATCGTAGGCTTGCCTGGCGTGGAAGAGGAACAGCGTGAGCTGCGTTATCACGATTGCGTTTTCGGCGCCGTAATACTTATAATAATCACACATCCAACTTAGAAGAACTGCAGTGAGTTCTTCAGTGCAATGCGGATCTCGTCGCAAATATCGCGCTTGGAAATAGTCAGGAAAGTCCTGCGCTATCTGTTGCGAAGCCGCGGTGGCTTGACGTAGAATTACGGGATCAAAATCCAAATGAGCACGATTGAAGTAATTAATGATAATTACGTCATCGGTCGTTCTCGGTTGGATTTGAGCCGTAATAGGTGCTGTAGGTACGCTAGGGTACCGTTCTTCCGGCGGTGTACGCTGTCTACCGTGTCGTCGATGCGCAACTTTGTATTCTCGAACGGTTCTTTGCGACTTTTGTTGTTCGCTAGCCGCTTCCGCTTGTTGCGACGTTGTTGGTTCCTCGATCATTGGTTCGGAGCCAGCCGTCGGAGGCTGTTGGCTCTCTAACTGTTCTTTTTTCAATTGATCGCGTTTCAAGGCACTAGCCCATTCGATTCTTTTTTGTCGATCTTTCGATTCGCTAGGATGTTCTCGTCTATAATCGCGGTCTCGGTGAAATTTTCTAGGACGCTCGTTCGAAGCGTATTCACCATGTCGGTATTTTCGACTGTCATAATCGTCGCTTTCTTTGCGAGCAGTAGACCGCGAGGGTCGTTCTCGTGATCGTGATTCGGTTTGTTTTCGTTCTCTACTACGAGTGTCTTCTCGTGATTCGCGGCGTTTTTTGG
The DNA here is from genome assembly GCA_963922205.1 of Romanomermis culicivorax. Taxonomy (NCBI): domain Eukaryota; kingdom Metazoa; phylum Nematoda; class Enoplea; order Mermithida; family Mermithidae; genus Romanomermis; species Romanomermis culicivorax. The sequence goes on along the minus strand of CAWUHX010000113.1, from coordinate 33,751 downwards.
ATGGGGGCACGTAATTAGGATCTTCTGGATGCGTATCCAGGTAATCCTGTATTGTGCGCAACTGTTTATCGATGGCATTTCGTCTGCGAAACAGTGAGAACTGATACGCTCTAACGTTGCGAATAGGTACGCCGTGTTCATCGCACAATCGATCGTCTTTCACCTCCAAAACTGGAGTGGCTGTTTCGGTACTTATCGGGGTAGAGGTGTCTTCCTCGTTTTTCTTCGGTATCCGATATCGCGTAGGTATGATTTTTGGAGGTACCATTTTCGATTCGTCGTCTTCTTCCTCTTCCATACGCGAGACATCGTACATTGATGAGGTTTTCACCAACGCGGCTACCTCTTGTATATTTCGTTTCTTTATTTCCTCCGATTCCAATTCGAATGTACTGCTCGACAAGTTTTTGGATAGCGGAGTGAACGAGGACGTTGTTTTAGTCGTTGTTATAGGTGCAGTAGTATCAGCTGTGGATACGTCTTCTTCTTCGCTTTCGAGTTGTATGACGTCAGATTCGGACGGTAGTTCTGTTTTTACCGCGAACGATTCTTCGGCGGTTTGCTTGAGCAACGAATCGACGGCCATCGCCGTTTCCGCATCGAACTCGGTTTCCGCGGTGGATTGTGTAGGAGCCTGTGTAGGCGTTTTTGTGGGACTTTCTCCCGACAATATGGCGGTTGGTATTACAGGCAAGTTCGAACTCATTGTTAGAGTATGACTCGGCGGAAAGCAAATGAGTTGCTCGCACTTTCTCGACATTAAAATCGGCGAATTGTAAGAAAAATAGTAGTAGGGATTTTCCCTGTACTTCTTTTTCGTTACGAGATCTGTTTCGTTAGAGACTGGAAAACAGTCGTTCTTAAATACGATTTGTCGCATAAAATATCGATTCGCGTATATCGGTTTTTTACTGTCGACGCGACTCTTTTCATTATAGGGCAAACGACTAGTCCATTCCATTAGTTCGAATTCGAACGTGCCGTCTCTTTTCACCCAATTTTGCTCGCAAATAAGATCTATGTCGATACTGTCACTTTTCGATAACAGTTTCGAGATCTCATTTTTGAGGATTGCTCGCAGTTCCATTTCGGAGTGTGGGGAGCAGACGTGAGCGACTAGCGGCATAGTTCCGCGAACAGCATTCATCCACTGATGATGGTTCGGAACCGAGTAGAGCGGCGTTAGAGCCGGCTTTTCGGCGATCTGATGGTCGCATTTTATATCGTAGATCGGCCACGTTTCTGGAGGACCGTAGGTGGTGAACGGATCGTTTACGATTAATTCGAAGTTTATTTGTTTCGCGTCATCACTTGTCACCATGTTTTGGTCTATTTCGGAAAGAAATAGCAAAGACATAGGTGCGCCGACTGCGTGATGGATGCTAACTACGTCATTGGAGCGTAGAGCTCGCTCAATTACTTTCGCGCATTCAGCGGCGTCGTCGTACGGTTCAATCTTTCCGTCGTCGGTCAACGAGGACGTGTTGTTTTTGCTACCTTTTATCGTCGGTAGTTTTGTCGGATGCATTTTCAGTCCGAGCGGTTTAGTGGAGTGCTCCACGTTTACGTGATTATACGTACAGTATCGCATGTTCGGAACGTTATAGTCGTAGTATATGATTCGATTTAACGCCAAGATTTCGTCGCGCATGATCGCATGCAGCATACTCTTCGAGAGCGTCGGATCTACGACTCCGAAAGCGCCCTTTTCATCGCCTTCGCGATCGATATTGGCGTTGTCGTACAAATTTTGCGCAGCGATGTGGATGTATTCGGGCGGCAAGAAATCATGCGGGAAGATTTGCATGCTGTCGTAGACACTGTCTACGAAGCCGTAGCGCCCGTACGCCAAAAACATTAGAATCGGATAGTACGCATCTAAAATCGAATACGTCAAAACTTGATCATCGGGTTTGCCTGCTTGGGCGATGCGATCGTTCGCTTGCGGAAAATACAACGTGTAGCGTTCTACGTCTAGCGCGAACGCGTCGGCGACGATTCCTTTCAATTTTTTGTTTTCGGGGCACAAACCGATCAGACGAGCTCTCTCCCACTTTTCGGGTGAGCGTTCGATATTTCTAGTATAATCTGGACGTCGACCAGTATACTAGGCGCGAGCACGTTAGAGTGCGTTTTTCGAGCATCAGATGAGTAAAATTCTCGTCCGTGCATGTCTTTGAGACATTTCCAATCGTCGGCTTGATCGAATCCGATTACGATCGTTTTAGGGGCCGACACGAACTCGTAGAAGGCCGTCCAATCCTCGGATGTCGCCGCTAAGGCGTCGAACATTATAGTGTATCCAGTGGGAAAACCCAGCTGGACGAACCGAGCGACGTGGGTCGCGTTCTGGTTCACTATATTCATCTTCGTTTTCTTGTGTATGTACAGTTGAGTAGTCGAGATCTTTTCGACGTCAAATCCGACTAGCACATGGCCGCGGAAGTTCGGTTTCGCGTATGCCGATAGGGCGCCTTTCAATTGTCCGCTCTCAACGTATTGAGGGTCGCGTAGCACGTTGAGCGGTCTCGCATATACCGTCTCGAACCAACGTTCGAATTCCGTGATTCGGATCATTCTTTTGATATTGTATTCTAAAAAATATCATAAAATTTCGATTAATTTCTGTGAGATGTAGTTTCGCATGGAAACGTCACTCATTCGAATCGCGGCGTGCAAATCTTCTAGCGAAGTTACCGCGACTCCCATTTTCTTATCGACGGATCGATACTTTACTCTTCCCAGGGGAAGTGAAACCCGGAGTTTCTTTTTAGAGACTTTAGTCTATATGGCAGTGCAGAACTTACCATCAGCAAAGAAAAATCTGTCGTCTTGACGGTATTGCTTTTTCTGATACGCGACGTATCGGTCTTGATTGTTGAAAGCTTTTCGAAATATCGGCGGTGGATTTATAAGCGACGTTGATATCGCCGATTCTTGCGACGCCGTCGCCTCCGATTCACTCGTCATCGCCTTTATCTTTCAACTTTGAAAATTTTGAAGAATTTCAAATTCGATGCGACCGTTCTCTATCGTTTCAATTTTGCGAAATGAAAAATTTAAGCCGAACTATCTTGCTATAAAAATGAAGGTGTAAAGTGGAAAGTTGTTAAACCACGAATTTAAATTTTCATGCACATGGCGAAAAGTGTAAAGTTCAGATTGGGTGGGACCAGAGGAAGATTTTCCTACAGCGCGCGATTTCTGTTCAATGTCTCTTCTGCGCAACTACTTATGGAAGGTCAATTTATTCGAAATGGACGTGAATAAGTACAAAATCACATAATAATATCACAAGCATTCCTTTCATTCATTCCACATAGAATCTGCATGAGCGCGTTTTGCGCGTTTTTAAATATTCGAAAATATATGTACTCATCGCTTTGCTCAAAAATATTAAATAGTTAGATTTTATTCATCAAAATTAAAAATTAGTGTTAGTTAAAATATATCAAAAATATTAATTTTAATGTTTACAAATTTTTGGAGGACCGTTGTCTTCCGTTTCTAAGATTGCCGATGCCGTGCGAGGCATGTATGGCTTTACACGAGAAAGTGAGACTTTCTGAGATTGTCCGGGACAATCTAGACTATCGATCGTTATGACGTTTTTCGAAATTTCGGAATTTTCGACCACTACGAAGGGTCCGATATAGTCTTTGTCGATTTTAGTTGCCTTTTTGTTGTTAAGCAACAGTATGAGATCGTTTAGATCGTATTTCTGCTCTTTCGCTTTCTTATCGAAGTATCGTTTATGCGATTCGGACGCGTTTTTTAAGTTTTCGAAAACTTCGTTATATAGCGTTAGTTGCGCTTGCGTGAAGATGTACTGGTACGCATCGTAGTTTAGCGGTAACGTTAGACTTTTAGCGCAGTCGAAATCTATAGCGATTCTAGGTTCATAACCTCGCAAAAGTCGAAACGGAGAGAAGTGAGTAGCTGTGTGAGGAACAGCGTTATAGGCGAATGTCGCGAAAGGTAGATACCGTTCCCAATTATCGAGGTCTTCAGCGGTGAATTTCTTGAGTTGCGAAATCAATGTTTGATTGAATCTTTCGACCATTCCGTTACATTGAGGGTGATACGCAGTGGTATTGATTTTCTGAACTTTTAGGAGTTTCGCGATGTCTTTCATCAAGTTTGAAGTGAATCCTGAACCCTGATCTGATAAAAGATGTTTCGGGCTACCATGAACCAAAACTACATTGTTTACGAAACTTTCGACTATAGTGGCTGCTTTTTGATCCGGAATCAAATGAGCGCTTACCCATTTCGTGAAGTAGTCTTGAAATACGATGACGTATGATCTTTTCTCACCCAAAGGGGATATGTTTACTATGTCGGTTGCGACGATTTCAAATGGATATTTTGGCTGTATCGGCATCAACGGAGGAGGTTTCGGTAACTGAGAAGTTGTTTGTTGACATGTTTTACATGTTTTGATCCACTTTATTATCGATTCTTCCATTTTCGGCCACCAGAAATGCTGACGAATCATTGCTGTAGTGCGTCTATGACCTTGATGGCTTAAAATCTTTGCGCCGTGAAATTGATACAAAACACTTTCAATCAAAGTAGTCGGAACTACTATCGCGGAAGCTGTGTTAGCTTGTTTTGACGTTCGGTACACTATTTCGTCTTCGGTATGAAAAGCAGATGAAATCGTAGAGATTTGGTTCTGTTCTAGGACTTTTATCAACTTTGCGATGTACGGATCTTTTCTTTGAGCCTCTCTGATTTCTTCTGGCGATTCTATAGTTACTAGCCGTTTCTCAGGCTGTTGGAAATCTTCTTCGAACTTTGGTACTTTACTTTGAGACGAGAGTTTACTTCTTTCTTCTTTCTGTGTCATTGACCTTGTTATGGCCGCAGCGACAGTCTTTTTTGCTTCGCGAAACGTCGGTCTGAATATTTCGTTTGTTACTTCTTCGCTAGTCTTTGACGTCACTTTAGCGCGAGGTTCATTTCGTGATAGAAAATCAGCGCAAGCATTTTCTTTGCCTTTCACATATTCAACGCGGTAGTCGTAGTCTTGCAGTTTTATTGCGAAGTTCTGAAGTCGCGAATTTCGATGTTTTTCTTCTTTGATCCATTGTAAAGGTTTATGGTCAGTTCTGACCGTTACTTTTTGACCATAGACATAGTGTCTGTACCAACGGAAAGCTTCTACGATTGCGAGACATTCGCGCTCAGTAGTACTGTAGCGGGTTTCTACGTCAGAAAGAACTCTACTGTTGTAAGCGATGACCCATTGATCATTTTCATTTTCTTGATACAAAATTGCGCCAATAGCAGTTGTGCTAGCATCAGTTTGGATGATGAATTTCGATTTTTCGTCGTTATAGACAGGATATCGCAAGAAAGGAGTTGAGGTTAGAGATGTTTTAATCTCGTTAAAAGCTGTACGATGTTCTTCGCTTATCTCGTATTTCGCATTTTTTCGTAGTAATTGATAGAGCGGTCGCGAAAGAGTGGCAAGATTCGGTATGAATCGTCTACACCATTGGACAAGGCCCAAAAAACTTTGAAGATCTTTTACCGTTTTTGGCATTTCATAGTTTACGATCGCGGAGACCTTTTCGGGATCAGGCGAAATTCCGTTTTCGCTTAGCAAATGACCAAGAAACTTTACTTGTTTCGGTACAAAATCGCATTTATCTGGTCTTAGCGTTAGATTCGCGTTACGGAGAGCATCAAAGATCAATTGGATATGTGCTAGATGATCGTTATATGTTTGCGAAAAGACTATGATATCGTCGATATAGACCAAACAGATTTTCCAGATATATGGATGCAGGATCCGTTCCATTAGTCTTTGAAATTCAGCGGGAGCATTTTTCAAACCAAAAGGTAGAACTTTGAAACGAAACAAGCCTTCTTGACTGACGAAAGTAGTTTTATCGCGTGAAGCGATGTCTAAAGGGATTTGCCAGTACCCTGCTTTCAAGTCTAGAGTTGAGAAAAATCTTGCGTTGCCTAGAGCATCTAGATAGTCATCGATTCTCGGAATCGGAAACTTATCGCTAGGAGTAACTTCATTTATACCTCTATAATCGACTACGGGTCGCCAACTTCCATCTTTTTTCGTTACCAGAAACATAGGCGCTGCCCACGGTGATCGCGAAGGTTCAATGAGGCCTTTTTCCAGCATTTCTTGGATTTTCTGACGAACCATTGGTCTTTGTTCAATCGGCGCACGATAGTAGTGTTTTGCGACTGGTTTTGCATCACCGGTGTCTATAGAGACCGTTAACTCGTGAGTGAGAGTAGGTTGATCTCCAGGGAGACTGAAAACATCGCGATATTGCTTGAAGACTTCGATAGCGATTTTTCTATCTTCAACGTCGATATTCGATTTTTCGGTCATTTTTTCGAGAGCGTGTTGAAGTTTTTCTTCTTCGGACATAGTTGACTGATCTTTAACCAACGTCGCTGGCTCATAGTCTTCTTCATGATCGCTTAGGGACGCGACGGTCATTTTCGATTCTTCGAGTTTGAATTTAACCTCAGCGATGAGCTGGTTAGGTTCTAGATGGATACCGTTCGCACTATTATTGACGAATAATAGTGGACATTTGCCTTCAGTTATGTTGATTATCGCAAGTTCGATCGGATATTCGCAGTTTTCTTTTCCGAAGTTCACGGGCTGAACTATGACGCTTTTGAAACTTTCGTTTGTGAAAGGGAAGACTTTCCCGTTTACCCAAGTCTGACAATTCGGTTCTACGTAGCATGACGAGATATTCAAAATCGGTAGCGATCTGTCGATTTTTACGATTTGCGTTTGACTTTGTCCCGTAGAAGTATTTGAAAATACTTCGTCATAGGGCGCTTTTTCGATCGGTTTCAAAACTAGGTTTAGTTCTTGCTGAACGTCTCCGATTCTGATGAAATTTTCGCGAAAGTTTATTACAGCTCGAACGCTCGGATGCACTAGGAAATCGGTTCCTAGGAGGCATTGCTCTCCTGTAGTAGGCAGAATCCAGCATCGTACTAGATGCGTTCCGAAAGATGAACTGATTTTGAAGATTATCGGACCTCTGGCATCGACGATAGCACCGTCGGCTACTTTTATCTGCGCGGATGTTTCCAAAGTATCATAGTCAATCCCCAAAGAGCGTTGAGCTAGACATGAGGAAATGACTGAACACTGAGCACCGGTATCGATCAACGCTTTCGTTTTGGTTTTTCCGATTTCGGCATCGATATGAAAAGCACGAGTAGGAGCGTATAAGCTCAGCAGTTTGATATCTTTTTGCGAACATTCTTCGATTCGACACACACTAGATCTCGCGATCCACGGTTCAGTAGGTTTTTCGATTGTGAAATCAGTGATTCCGGGAGCGACGAAGAAGTTTGTAGCTTTAGAAGCTTCTGTCGGTTCAAGCATATTAGCTGTACTAGTCGTCGGTTTCATCGGAACGAAAGTTTTAGGTGAGTTAGACACCGTTTTGGTTTCTGATGGCAAAACTTGTTGCGAAGATTTCGGAGAAGTTAGCTGAGTCTGTATAGACTGTGAGTTATTCATCGGATAGTAGTAGTGCTTTTCGATTATCTTTTCTTGTCGGGATTCGGAATCGCAGAGAGAAATGTTTGCAACATCTCTCTGATAGTTTCGATTATCGCGATTGAAAAATCGGTTATTTCGGTCAAAATTTTGATTCTGATTGAGCGTGTAGTTACGCGTATTTTGTTGAAAACGAGGACACCAATTATGGTTATTTTGCCGTTGATGATTCGGTTGCTGTTGACGAGGCTGAGAAGCCTGTGGTTTCAATTGATAGCATTCGGAGCTGTCGTGTTTACATTGACCATGATAGGTGCAATATTTCACGGGTCGTTCACGTGACTGATTTCGTTGGAAATTTCGATTTTGAGAGAAATCCCGTATAGGAATGTTTTCTCTATTCCGAAAGTTCGGACTCGTCCCGCGATCGAATCGTGATCTTTGATTTTCGAAATTGTTAGCGTTTTGCGTATTTTCTCGGATTCCGAACTTTTCTAGGACTCGTTTTATGCTTTCTTCCAATTCTTTCGTTTTCGTTAGAGTCGAATTTTCTTGAAATCTCACGCTATTTCGCTGTCTAGAGTCATCTCTGTTTCGGGATTGAGAGTTATCTCTGAATCGAGGTTTCGAATCATCTCTGAAGCGCGATTGAGCTGGTTGCTCTTCCGACCGATTTTCGAGTGTATTAACCAGTATAGGTTGTTCTACTCTGACAGTTGACTGTTTATTCGCTCTTTGGATTTTCTGAACTTTCGCGACGGCTATAGCTAAGTCGGTGATCGTTTCTAGAGTACTCGCGTCAATCGAGACTCTGTAAATTTCCGGCATTTTCCAAAGAAAAGTTGTGATAACTTTTCTATGACGATACTGAGCGCTTCTGTCATAGTACAGTAGATGTACGTAGGTACTGATTCGATTTAAGAAAGCTGACGGATCTTCGGTTTCAAAAGGAGCGATAGACTGGAGCTCGCATTGGAGCGTATCTTGGTCGCAATTCGGTGCATTCATACACATCAAAATCTGTTTTGCTTCATCGTAGGATCGGACGTCTCGTATGGTGTTTAGAGCACCATCGCAAGTCAAGCGACGCAAAGTGTGAAGTTTCACATACTCAGACGCATCAAGGCCGAACTCGTTTTCGAGTGCAATGAAGAATTTCAAAACTTGTTGATTTCGGGTCGAATTATCTAGTTTTTGCGGCGCTATCTTTTTACAGATAGTCTTAATTCTCGTTTCGTCATCGGCGAAAGATCTATGCACCTGAGAAGGTGGGATAGACGGAAAATTTATCTGAGAGTTTAGCGCGTTTAGCGCGTTAGAGCGGTCAAACGTTTGAGTCGGGATGATTAGGTCATCATCATCGTCGATTATACTACGAAAACTAAGTTGACTTTTTCGATCGCTAGTGACGTTTTTCGGTTTATTCGCTTTCTGAGACTGAGCGTAAGAGCTCGTAGGTCTCGCGATATTTTCGATTTCAGGAAGGTTCGGTTTCAATAGCTCTTCTTTTTGAGCTCTCATCGCTTCGATTTCGGTTTTAAACTCATCGAGAAGTTTTCGCTGTTGAGTCGCAATAGTTACGATTTCGCTTAACGCGTTAGTAGCGTCGCCACGAAAGTTTATCATTTCCGCATCGCATTTTTGCATTACGTCGATGTACGCGTCATTATCGAAGATTTTTCGAGGATCGGTCTCCTTCGGTTTCGGTTTTAGAAAGTTGAATTTTCGATTTTCGACGATTTTTGGAGATAGAGATCGCGAGGTTTTTCGCGTTTTTAACGGAGCGGACGTTTCCGGTAGATCGAAATTACGCTTATCTGCTTCGTAGAGAAGCGGTAGATTCGCGTTTTCGCAGTCGAAATTTTCGATTTCTAGATTATCGGGATTCGCTAGTTTCTTATAGAAACCTTTTTCGTAACCGAGCGCAGTAGAGCGACGCGTGCGGTTTTCCTCCATTTTTCGGATTTTCGATTTTTCGCAAATTTCGGCGTTTCCTCAACCTTTAAACGAGCTGGTACGGTCACCAAATTATGTCGTGCGTGAGAAATTGAAGATGATAGACGACGGAACGCAGATGAGAATTTAGCTGTGTAGCTCGACGATTTATCGCGCGTTTTAGAAGAGACGTACGGAACGTGGAAGAGCGTGCGGAACGCTGTAGACGAAACACTCGGAGTGTTTTACGGAATCAACGCAACGATAGTCGAACGCAGGAGATTGACGGGCTCGTAGAGAGCGCTGTGTCAATTTATCCAGGGATCTTCGCTCAGGTCGCCAAAGGTTTTCGGATGCCGAAACTCGCGCCGTATATTCTTATTCGCTTAGGAGTCACACTCGCTCACTCAAACTATTTTCCAAATAGTTTGACTCAACTTAGAACAGACTTTTCACACAATTTACTAATGTACAAAGCCGCTACACACTTTTCAGACAAACACCAGAAAACACAACCTTTCGGCTACAGTACAACGCAAAACTAATGAAAGAACACTTTCATAATTTCTTCACATTGTAGCCACGCCTCTTCGGTGGTCTCGTCACGATCTTTCCAAATCAAACTTGCCGATCTTTTTCGCAAACGACACGAGCTTTACAAATACGTCAAATTGCTCCACAACACCCCCCCCCCCCAAAATTTCGGATTTACCCCCCCCCCCCCCAACTGGTCGGAGGTCTTACAGGTATGGTAATTAAGGGGGGTCGGGGTTGCGGGGGTTACATTGTCGAACACTATATCCAAATGTTGGAACCTCCTCGCAACTTTGGGCACTTATGGAATGGAGTTTAGGGGGTACGGAATTTTTTCCGACTTTTTTGGGGTCTTTTCGACCCCCCCTCTCCAAAATTTTGGAAATTTACTCCAAAAAGGATTTTGGAAATTTATTCCAAAAAGGATTTTGGAAATTTATTCAAAAATGATTTTGGAAATTTACTCCAAATAGGATTTTCTTTTATCTAGTAAATTCTGAAAAAATTTTGGAAAATTCTCCCCCTTTTCTTTCGAAATTAAAATCAATAAAGAAAAACTTGTGGAAAAATTATGTAAAAAATCGTAGTTATGCTAACAAAAATAGACTGAAACACAATTCCAAAGTCTTGAAAACTGCAATGATCAAATATTATGCTAGAAAGGAAGAATGTTTACTAAAATCGAATTCAATCAAAGATTTTTATAGATTTATCAATAATAAAACTCAGTTGAGACACACTATCCCTGTTATTGTTTCTAGTGAGTCTGATATAACTGATGATAAAATGAAAAGTGAAATATTCAACCAATATTTTGGATCAGTATTTATCTTGGACAATGAAAAAATCCCTGAATATTCTCATAAGCAGTTTAATAAAGATTTATCTATCAAATTTGATTTCTTAAGAGTCCTATTGACTCTAAAATATTTGAAGCCTACACTGTCTCTTGGTCCTGATAGTTTGTGTGCCTTTTTCCTGAAAAAATTATATCTAGTCTTGGCAGAACCATTGAGAACGATTTTTGAAATTTCATTTAGAACTGGACAATTACCAGATATTTGGAAAACATCAAACGTGGTACCTATTTTCAAAAAAAAGGACCCAGCAAAGGTAGAAAATTATAGACCAGTTTCTTTATGTTGTGTCTCATGTAAGGTTATGGAAAGTATTATAAATGTAGACATGATGGCTTATTTTGAGTCAAATAATTTTCTGAATGATAGACAATTTGGATTTAGAAAGAAAAAATCTTGTGTCCTTCAGCTTTTAAGTTGTAAAACATTATGGGCTAAAAATTTGGATAAAAAAATAGCAACAGATTCAATTTATATCGATTTTCAGAAAGCATTTGATACTGTTTCTCATGAAAAACTGTTTGGAAAATTAGCTTCCTATGGCATATCTGGTTTTTTATTGAGATGGTTACATGGTTTTTTATTTAATAGGACTCAACAGGTAAAAATTGGCAATTGCTTCTCTAATCCAATTAGGGTTACTAGTGGGGTTCCTCAGGGTAGTGTATTGGGACCAACATTGTTCCTAATTTTCATAAATGATATATTTGATGGTATTAGCAGTGAAATTTATCTTTTTGCTGATGATGTGAAAATATTCAATGCTACCGAAAATGCTGAAGTACTACAAGGCGATCTTGTCAAAGTTTATGAATGGTCATTGAAATGGCAATTATCTATTTCTCTGGAAAAATGTTCTGTTTTGCATCTTGGGAGTAATAACCCCAAAGTTGAGTATTATACAAACGATTTTCTGATTCCTACTGTTTCAGAGATGAAGGATCTTGGTGTTATGTTCAATGAAAAATTGTCAGCAACTGCCCATTGTAATTATGTGGTTAAAAAAGCATCTAGGGTGGCAAATTTGATTTTAAAATGTTTTCACTCTAACTTCAATGAATTAAAAATCAGGGATTTTAAATCCTATGTTCTCCCTATCCTGGAATATGGTTCACCACTCTGGAATCCTTGTCTGGTTGGGGATACTAAATTGGTAGAAAAAGTTCAACGAAGGTTTACAAAAAGACTTTTTGGATATAAAGATTTAAGCTATAAGGAGCGCCTCAATAAATCTGGCCTTGATGACCTTGAATCTAGACGTACGTGTATCGACCTATCTTACATGTTCTTAATTTTGAAATTTAAAGTTATTCCACCAGACTTATTTTTCACTTTGAGTCCATTCAATTATCGCGCGTCTAACTTATTTAAATTGTATAAATCGAAATATAACTCTAACGCTTTAAAACATGATTTTTGCTCGCGAAATATTGATGTTTGGAATTCACTACCCAATGATATCATTCATTCAAACAACATGCCCTGTTTTCGGTCTAAATTGAGTCGTTTTTTAAAGCTCAATTCGCACGTGCTTTTGTCACGTCCATGAGCTTTTCTGTATTAGTTGCATTTACTTGTGTATTTATTCGCATTTAATAAATTTCTTTCTTTCTTTCTTTTTAAAAATCCTGTGTATACGACGGGTATGCATACCTGTACTTGGAGGGGGGTTGCATACCTGTACTTGGGGGGAGGTTGGGGGGACCCCCCCCCCCAACTTGGCCAACCCTGTACCCAAAATCATTTTCTCCCCAACCCCCCCCCCCCCCCCCAGTTTGGAAAAAAAAAATTTTCAAAAAAGTGTATGTTTTTTTGGCCTTTTTTGGGAAAAATTTCGACTTTTTCCTACCCCCCCCCCCCCCAACTGGTCGGAGGTCTTACAGGTATGGGGGGTTGGGGGGGATCCCCTCCCCAACTTGGCCAACTATGTATCCAACATCCCCCAACCCCCCCAACCTCCCACCCAGTTTGGAAAAAATTAATAAAATTTGCAAAAAAGTGTATAGGCCTTTTTTGGGAAAAATTTCGACTTTTTTCGACCCCCTCCCCTCAAATCATACCTGTACTTGGGGGGACCCCCCCCAACTTGGCCAACCCTGTACCCAAAATCATTTCCCCCCCCCCCCCCAAACCCCCCCCCCAGTTTGGAAAAAAAAATTTTCAAAAAGGTGTATGTTTTTTGGCCTTTTTTGGGAAAAATTTCGACTTTTTTCTACCCCCCCCCCCCCCAACCCCCCCCCCCCCCCCCCCCCCAATTGATCGGAGGTCTTACAGGTATGCCTCAAATTTCGGATTTACCCCCCCCACAACTGGTCGGAGGTTTTACAGGTATGCGGGTATATTAGGGCTCTTCCGCCATAATTACGAAAAAAGTTTGAGATTTTCAAGTCGAAAGGTGCATTTTAGAACGTCAACCTCAAAATTTCTTGGCGCTTCGCGCTGACATTGATTATTTTGATCATTGTTTCCTATAATCAATCCAGCTCAGGCACGACCGTAAGCGTGTCTACTTTACTTACTAGTTAGAGTTCAATGATTTTTACTACTCAAAATGTCTCATCTTGTTGTTTAATCAGTTTATCTTTGACATTGCGTCAAAGTATTTGACTAAAATCAAGACTTTTCTCAATTTTTTCACAAAATTTGTCTTCGGTCTTCATCTTCACAAATTCAATTGAACTTTGTGAACATAACAATTTTTGCATGAATTTGGTAAATGATTGAAACACTATCAATTCGGGACAGTGACAGATATTGCTGTTTGAAAAACCCAAACTTTTGGTTGTCTGTCTGATGTTTCAAATTCAGTCGCAGACTTTCAACATATGATTTTTATCATTTTGCCCGACTGTAAAAAAATGATTTAATTGACTGCAAAATTAAACCACTTATCCAGGAAATAAATGTTGAACAAATCCATTCTCCAGCCTTCTAGAATATCGAAAATCAAGAAAAAAAAATTCGGCGGTTCGCGCCGGAAGCCAATTTATGAATTTTTCTGCTTTGCCCTTTTGTGAAAAACCGTTGACTTGAAGCTGATTTTTTAGCTGATTAGTTGATTGAAAACATGCGCACATTGTTCTAGCCTGAACATCATTTGGCCGGAAAAATACAATTTTAAATCATGAAATGCAGGGTGGCCAGCAACCGGGAAATAACCGGGATTTTTGTCTTCGAACCGGGAAATAACCGGGAATTTTTTAAAAACTAGTCAAGTTTTTCTTATTTTCAGGGCAAGGCGACGCGTGGAAGAAAAAAATTGATCGTAATGTCATTTGGATTTTTTTGCTTAAATATTTTTGACTCAAATGGAGTCTTTTGAGGGGAAAAATTGGGAGTAGGGAAAAAAATTTTGAGCATGTTTCTCATTGTAGAAAAAAGTTTTCAGAGTTCAGAACCGAAAAGATGCATTTTGGTGAACGAAGGTCAAAATCTCAAAACTTTCCGCCGCTTTGCGCCAGTCAGTCATGAGTATAATAGTCTTTTTTTATTAGGTGCGGCCGTCATTCTAATGTATCTACTTCCACTTACTAATTAACCTTCAACAGTTTCTATCAATTGAATCATCCTGTCTTTTTTTTATTCGTTAAGAGCCAGTATTTTGCCAAAAATTGAGCTTTTTATCAATCCCCTCATTTTTTTCTCTAGCTGGGTTAGAACGTCTCGAACGGTTTAAACGTGAACTTTTGCATTTGTAAACGATGAAGATTTAAGACGCCATTCTAGACTGTGATTTTAAAGCTTCTAAACAGCAATGTTTGTTGCAAATATTCGTTTTCCAGCGTTAGAATACAATAATTCAAAAAATTATCCGCGCTTCGCGCCGGAGTGCGAAACAGATACAAATCGATTCCTATGATTTAAATTTACATTTCAATTTTCCGAAGATTCGTTTTCCAGCGTTTTAGAATCTGAAAGCCCGAGAATTATTCCGGCGCTCCACGCTCTATGTTTTCCTCATTTTTGCTGGTTACTGATTCCTTAAACATCAGAATGTTTGAGTATGCTCCTACAATGCAGAAAAAAACATTCGTAGCCACTTTTGATGTTCGTCGGATATCCGCACATCCGAAAATTGTATGGAAAACGTTTAACAAAAATGACGAATAAAAAAGGGTCATAGCACAAAAAAGGAAAGTTTTTTATTCTGATTTTCTTCAACTGACTGCATTGATAACGTTTCCTTGGTGAAATGAATTACTCGAAGAATTAGTACTAGGACATTTTTTCAAATGTCTGTCTTTGCGGACTCCTCGCAATTGGTCCAATCCCACTCGTGAAGCAGTCCGCTGCGTGTCGGTGATAAATTTTTAGCCCATTCAGTTCAAAACGTTCAATAAGAAATTGAGATGAACAAAAGGATCAGTGATTTGAAGTTTACCCTGAATTAGAGTTATTTTTATTCAATTTAAGATTCAAGATAAGTATTTTGCAGGTTATAAAATCAGAAAACATTGAAAATTTGTCAATCCACTGTCCACAAATCAAAAATTTTTGGGGGAAAATTTTTCGAAAAAGCGAAAAAGTATGACGGTTTGACATTTAACAAAAACCGGGGAAAGCATTATATAACCGGGAAAAAACTGGAAATTTCATTTTGAGAAACTGCTGGTCACCCTGGAAATAAGTGTTAAAATGATTCATTTTTCAACGTTTTAGAGTATCAGAATACAAAAGTTTTTCAGGCACTTCGCGTCGGAAAGAAGATAATTGATTCTACATTTTGGGTAAGCACACATATGTCAGCAGCCGAATTTCTATGCAATTTGGGTTTCCTTTCGCGTTGGCTTTTTGTTATCTTTTTGTTACTATTAATTTTTATATATTCTTATCATAATCTGACCCAAAAGTCAAGAATTTTAGTTTTTTCTCCAATTTTAATAAATTTCTGAGACTAGGAGCATGAACATATTTAGAAAAGCTCAAAAATGCATAAATAAAACATTGTGGCATTTTTAAGCGTAAAAAACGACATGGCGAAAGAAATTTTTTGAGATCTTTCGTCAAATGGCGAAAGGTTCTCAGAGAAAAGAACAGTATTCTGCAGTCGTTAATTTATCAAAAATGAGAGACTACATTTTTAAGTTTTATATTAGATGACGATGAAAATATAGCAAAAATTAATAATAGCAAATAAGCAACAAAAAAGAAGCTAATAAATTGCCTAGAAATTCGACTTCTTCCATGTCTGTGATCAGCCGAAGCAAAGAATTATGGACTGCATTTAGTTATTTTTTCTTTCGGCACGAAGCGCCACAAAAATTTGTTTATTTACTGCAGAAAACTGGAAAATGAGTCTTTTAAAGACTTGTTTAATGATATACGGTTTAAATTTTCGGCTCAGAATGATGTTTAGGCTTGAAGCAGTAGATCTGATGTTTTGAGTCAGATAACCAGCTAGAAAATCATCTTGAAGTCAACGATATTTCATAGATTCAGCCGAAATAGCTAAATTTATTATTAAAATAATAGAATATATTCACAAACTTCAAGAAGACCAAGAAAAGATTTTGTGCAAATAATAAAAAAATTTTGATTTCCGTCGAATATGATGCATTGTTAAAGATCACAGATTAAACAATGATTTAATAATAATACTATAATACTAGTTTATTCTGATTGAACACAAATGTAAAGCAAATGTGAAAAAATAAAAAAGATAACCTTTAATAGTTCTTCGGTTAATTGTAGACAAATTCATCAATTTTAGCGTGAGTTGCTGTCTGAAACATCGCCCATACAGAACACACAATGACAATTCATCGAATCGTATTATTGTCGGTTATTCTTCACTTTTTCTATATTATAGGAACGAATTTGAAAGGGAAAAATTCTCTTCTGTTCCAAAAATTAGAAAATATTTGACTATAATAAAGAACTGTGAGGCGCATTCCTGCGCGTAGCAGTGCGTTATCAACATCTTATTAAATGATATCGAGAATGAAAAAATATGTTTAAATATGCATAAAACAGTAACTTAAAAGCTCGCTTTTGAAAATATTTATATTCTTAAAGAAAAATTGGGTTCTTAACTTCAGCACTGTTTTTTCCACGATATGTCTGTCCGACCTATCTCCGATTATTGTTTTTTGCTCATTGAATGTGTGAATGACAGGCAATACATTCACTTTCTACCAGCCACAATCTCTAGTTTTTCCCAAGTGCATACCACCGCAACCGTTACGTTTGAGTTATTCTTTATCCCTCTATTTCATTTCTTCCAAAATTCAGATTTTTGCTGTTCAAATAACGCCTAATTAAACATCAATTTTATTAGTCTAGCGTACATATTTACCCATTTTTTTCCTCTCACGATTGTGATTCTTTAAATATAGAGGATTAAGTGGCATTCTAAAATGAGAAATTTTTACGCCCAATATTCTTTGAGTAGATTTCAAAATTGTTTTTTTTACTCATAATTTTTCGAGTAATTCGTTTTTGGTATTGTTTCCTTCGTCTTTTTGCATAACTTCGTTCCACGAACTGGTCTTCGTAACCTGTTTATGTACCAGACACTTGTCCAACGAGGTCTCGCCACAATTTTGCTACTATTTCTCAATCGTCAACTATTATTACCTTTAACATTTATTGTTGCGTCGTTATTGACCGGTTTTACCTGTCCCTATACAAATTTTTGTTTATTTTAGGTGACCGTCGACGACGAGGCAAAAAGGAGGCGGAAGGAGAAAAGTTAAAAATTATTAACGGTCCGGTGGCAACGTTTATTACTAGTTTGGTGGGTTATTTTCGCGGAAAGATATTTTTTCCACGTAATATTAACGGAAAGAGTTTTTTATTCGTTCGACTCAAATTGTTAGCTTTCAGATGTATTGAGCCGTAAATCACGATTCTTCGCCGTTGAAGTATGGTGGCCCTGTCCGAAAACGGAGATTTAGCGCTGTTTTCAAATTATAAAAAAGTAATTTGGTTTGCATACCGACGACATCTCTGCATGGGGCATATGGTAGGGGTATAAGCCAGAGGTCCCCATGGTCGAAAATTTAGGTAGGGGTAAAATCTTAAATTTTAAGGGTAGTACTTGAAATATGCCGTGACCTTTTTTTTCTTTTTTTTTGCTCTCAACTTTTTGCTAAGGAGGGGGGAGTTGTAGTTTCTCGAACTTACATAACTGATTAATGCCCCTACTTTATGCTTTTTACAGTCAAAAAACATTTACTATTTCAACTTCATTTTCCAGCTCCCAATCATGCAACTTTAATGCACTAATTATACGTACAGAATAGTCACACTTTGAGGACTGTTGTGCCAACTGATTCCTGCACATTTCGAATCGGGCACAACATATGTTTGGAAACATTGTTTCAACCAGCATCTTCAGCAGTATGGGCTTATCCCATCACTGATTAGGCTCAGTGCTTCCAGTTGAGAGTCCTGATGCTGAATGTGGCTTTAGTATTATTAATCCCATTACACTATGAACTACGAGTTTTAAACCAAGTACCACTCCTGATCCACGTCAACAGACCTCACATGTCTCAACTCATAGCTGGAAAGTATGCCACAGCTTGGGTAACCATATGCGCACAGAAGACCCAATGCAGAAGCGGGGAAAAGGAAACGAGAGCATGAAGAGGCAGAATTTTAAGAACATAATGTTTTTCTTCCCAAGGGGCGATTTTTTTATTAATCACATATACATAACGCATTATTTCATCTCCCAATTATATTTATAATGAATTCCAACAAGTAGTATATATTAATGTGCTGATGTCCTTTCCTAAAAATCGCTATATGGCACAGAAGTTGCATACTTTCCCATTATCGTTTGCTCAGTAAATGTGTCAAAAAGAGCAGTGAGTATTCCCTCAGAATCACACATTCTGCAATTTTTCTCGAATTAGTATAACCTACTGGGGAGAGGATGAAGTCTACCAAAATTTTTTGCTATAGTGAGCTGTTTTTATGGGGGTAGTAAATGAATTTCCAAATCTGAGAGGGGGTAATACCCCCCATACCCCCCCCCCCCCCATGGGGTGATCTGGTATAAGCCCTATCAGGCCTGGCAGATAAGCATTTATTGTCTGGATTTTTTGAACTATATGTGAGCTGCTACCAGTTTTTTGACCCAGAAGCTGCTCTACTTGCATTTTTTGACAAGAACCCAGTTATTCCCTAGGGATTTTGGCCGTCTAAGCTATCCCTGCTTGGTTTTATTGGACAAAACAAGTTTACTTCCATGACCCCTTCAGGCTTATTGGCCATGTACAGGTACTTTGCCTACTGTACAAATTTTTCATAATCTGGACAGTTTGACGAATAAAATGAGTCGAAATCTTTTTTGTTGTCTTTTTTCAGGCCATTCTTGATCTCATTTTCACTCAGGTTGATAGGAATAAGGCGATCGCAAAAAAATAGTGTCTTTTAGATGTGACCATGCATCAGCAACATAGAAAATCTGAAACGTCAATAACATTTTATTGACATTAAACCACCTCAAGCCCGTGAACAATGAGTCATGGTTTTTAATATAGATCGATGTAATTTTACGTTTTGGAAGCAGGGTTTTTACATTTTTTCTCCACGGGCCAATGGGCTCCTAGGGTCAAAATGTTACAGGCCAATCCGAATTTACACAAGCTAAAAGTAAAAAGTTTTTGAACGAATGTGGTAGTAAAAAATAGAGACGTATCGGGTACCCGGTCGCGAAATGAAACCTTAAATTACCCGATCACTTTGTTGGATCCGGATACGATATTCTTAAAATTTTGGACCCGGTCCCTTAGAAATTGTTACCATGCCGATTAGGGTCCGATGTGCAACATAGTCATTCAGCTGAAAACAAATACCTATAATAAAGCATGTAACACATCAAGCAATAATTGAAATATGAAAAGTAACAAATAAACACATTAGTCCTTAGATGCTTTTGAAAATTTTTTAAAATTTAAAACAAAAAAACAAAGAAAAATTTTTCTCCGATTTTGTACTCTACACTTTTTAAACTTTTGAAGTGTCCAAAAGGATGTAGAAAAAAGCCAATAAAATCAATTAGATCTCTTTCCAGACACCTTCCCATAGGATGCGGCAGAATTTTTTTCGTCATTTTTGTAGGCACTAATGTCGAACATATTGTGTTAAAATTTCAATCGGATTATTGTACCGTTTCGGGAGTTGTAGCGATTGGCACACGCTGCACTGTCATTCAAATAATTTTTGCGTCTGAATTAATGCCCAACCTCTAAAGTTCTGAGGAAATAGCATTCGTCATTAGCTTTATAATAAATTAGAAAAAAATTTGGCTTGAAGTCTTGGTAAATTTTCATTTATTTGGCTTTGGTAATTGCCGAACGACATGCTTCAAATGAAAGGTCAAAAATGTTAAAAATTTTCAGTGAGTTTCAGAAATCGAGTCACTTCTTGACTTTCATTTATAGGAAACGCAAGAGTTATTCCAATGCACTTTGTTGTATTGGGAAAAATCGCTTATCATCTCATTTATCATGTGGCTTACCTCAAGTGATGTGAAACGGGGTGACTTCAACTGTAGAAAATTTTTTCTTACCTTATAGCATAGACCGGAGTCAG
Source organism: Romanomermis culicivorax (assembly GCA_963922205.1). Taxonomy (NCBI): domain Eukaryota; kingdom Metazoa; phylum Nematoda; class Enoplea; order Mermithida; family Mermithidae; genus Romanomermis; species Romanomermis culicivorax. The sequence goes on along the minus strand of CAWUHX010000113.1, from coordinate 13,372 downwards.
ACAGATGCCATTTACTTTGTAATTCAATTGAATTTACTGAATAAGAAGAATTTCTGCTGCATCTCTTTCGGGACACTGTATTGCACAACCATTATGAATAGATCGATGAAATTGTGCCAGTGATTCGGTCCACGTCGTTTCCTTTTATTTGTTCAATCTGAACGTTCTTAATGTCCTACATCCCGTTGATGACATATTTAGTGGCATCATACAGCATTTTTGTATCAATTTTTAAGATGTGCAAACATCTACAGCTCCCAGAATAGTACACAACCCTGATTTAAGTTTTAATACAATGTATTAGACATTAGTGGCTACAAAGAAAAGAATTCTGCGGCATTTTGTAGGAAGGTACCCAAAGAAAATTTGAAATGACTTTTTGGGTTATTTTGACTTAGTCAGCTCTGAGGATTTGTTCACAAAAATATTCTATCAGATAAATCATAAAAACAGCATCCGAGGGAGCTCTGAATTCTGTGCAGAGTGGGCTTTTTGTGGGTGGAGTCATATTTTGCCCAAAATTTATTTAAGGGAGTTTTTGCATCAAAGTTTAAGAAACTGGTTGAAATCAAATTTTTTCGATCTAAAATTCGTTAAAAAATTGACATTTTTGACTATTTTTGTTCATAAACGATTATTTGCCGCCTAGAAATCGGCATTCTTAAGCATTTTCTGTCCTAAAGCCGGGTACCTTCCTAGCTCTGGCCATATGATTGACCATCTTAGAAGATCGCCAGATCACCACATAGTCAATAATATTTGTTAGTACCTTCGTGTGGTACTTCCTCCAATTGAGGTGTATACTGTCTTCTGCAATAGTAACAGATCTGCATCTTAGCGAGCTTTCCTGCATTGAGGGTTTGAATCCAAGCTCATGATCTCATGAGATTCCATTAAATTACTGTCCATTAATTCAACTGTTGTTGACGAAAATATGAAAGTTCATCAGGAAAAATAATGTATCGAAAGAGTTTTTCGGACTGATGATACTCACAGCATTAATTATTCGAATTATAATACATAGATTCTTCTTTTAATTTAGGGCACGTTAATATGGTTGCCGTGTTTGCAAAACGTATGGATCAAAGCGATTATCACCGAGGATGTTCATTGCTCAGCACAGTCTTTCAGAGTTCTGTTGGACGACGGAATGGTAGGCAGAATTAATTTCGACGGAATAATCTTCAATATATGTCGAAGATCCAACTGCTTTCCATGAAGTTTCGATTCATTTTTCAAATATGTATTTTCTACGTTCTGAAAAAATCTTTATAACTAAGTCGTGATTTAATCTTTTTCATCTTGAGTTTTCTCTTTTTAGGAGAAGAATATTCCGTTGAATGATTTTTCGCCGTTGCCATACCTATGCAACCCCGATTTTTTGATTGATACCAGCGATCTCACAACTTTGAGCTATCTGCACGAACCGGACGTACTTTACAGTTTGAAATATCGATTCGACTTGGGCCATATTTACACTTATTGCGGTAATATATCCAGGGAATCAGAAAAAATGTATGAGTATATCGATGAATTTTCGAATCAAAATTGTTGTTGCATGAAATAAAAAAACTTTCTGATGATTTATTCGATTTTGTTGCCAAAAAATTAATTATTGATCCGGTTATTTTTCAAGGTATCGTTCTGGTAGCCATAAATCCGTATCGCGAGTGTGATATTTACGGCGAAAATATCTTTAATTTGTATCGAAACGCGAATGTTCGACAGCTCGATCCCCACGTTTACGGAGTTGCCGAAGAAGCTTTCGCCTATTTAACGAGGTGCAAAACTAGACCTTATTCCGATTTCCCAGATTTTGATTTTTTGGAGCCATAAATGATCGTTTTCTATTTCAATTTTTTCAGACACGATAGAAATCAATCGATTATAATATCGGGCGAAAGTGGAGCGGGAAAAACTGTATCAGCCAAATATGTTATGCAATATTTGGCCGAAGCTTGTAGCGTGTCTTTAAAAGAACGACATTGCGACAAGGATGTCGAAAAACGGGTTCTGGCGAGCAACCCTGTCACAGAAGTGAGATTGGTTTCCGTATATTTCTAAAATAAATTTGTGTATAATTCGGTTTTTCATCTTTAGCACTTCACCTTTTTGCATTTTAGGCTTTTGGAAACGCCAAAACCGTGCGAAACGATAATAGCTCTCGTTTCGGAAAATTTATCAAACTTTTATTTTCGTCGCAATATTCAATGTGCGGCGCTACGATGGAAACTTACCTGTTGGAAAAATCGAGGTTGATCTATCAGGCAAAATTTATTCAATAAAATGTGAATGTCATCAGTTTTCAATCGTAAAATTTTCAATTCAGAATTCAAATGAAAGAAATTACCACATATTTTATCAAATTTGCTGCGCTCGGGACGCCACCGTCTTATTGAAAGGCCTGAAATTAAGTAATGCTCAAATTACATTTCAAAAGTTAAGGGTTTTCGACGTCATGAACGAATTATGTATCCTATCATCAATCAATGAATTTGTCATTCTTGAAACAGTGAAAAAAATTTTTTTTTCGTTCCTTGACTTTGTCCAATTTTCCTTTTTACTAAAAATTATTTGTAAATAAATTATTAATTACCTTGAGCACAATCTATATTGCAGATGCGCCCAATAATTTTCGATATTTGAGCAAAGGGAAATGTTTAGAAGTGGCTGACGTCGATGATTCTCTAAAATTCGTCGAAACATTAAAAGCTTTACGTTTAATAGGCAAGTCTTTAACACTGTATAATTTTTACGGATCAGTTTAATTAAACTTGTGGTACTCAACTCCAAACTTCTAAACATACCATTTTTACAGGTCTAAATGACGATCTACTGAGACAAATCTTTACAATTTTATCGGCGATTTTACATTTCGGTAATGTAAATTTTTCGTCTTCGTCATCCGACTCGTGTGATATTTCGATGGGCAGTGATCATTTCCCAATTTTTTGTTCCCTATTGGAAATAGATTTGACGAGTTTACGTCACGTTTTGCTGCACAAGACTCTAAGAGCTGGCGGAGAAATTTTAAATCGGCATCTCGATTCGGTCCAAGTTAGTTTTATTCTATATTTTACCAAATTCTATACTTATTGTGAATATGCAACTCAAGATTTTGATCGTGAAAATCTCTAATATTTAGGCAACCAATGGACGTGATTCTTTAGCGAAGTTGATTTATTCATTAGTATTTAGCTGGCTAATTGACATGATTAACAAATGTCTTCACAAAAATAGTGGTGCCTCTAATGAACTAGAATCCAACCTCAAATTTATTGGCGTTTTGGACATTTATGGGTAAGATCAAGTACATTTGGAATTAAACTTCATGTTACTTCGGTTGTTGTTCTTTTTAGATTTGAGATGTTCGACAAGAATAGCTTCGAACAGCTGTGCATAAATTATGCAAATGAGATGCTCCAACAGCAGTATAATCAAGTAGGTACTTGCTAGAGTTTGATGCTCCCTGTTCTATTCCGATAACTTCTCTTAAATTTTTGTAGCATGTTTTTAAATTGGAACAAGCCGAATACATTAAGGAAGGTATAAAATGGTCGTTCATTAATTTTTGTGATAACCAACCGTGTCTGGATTTATTCGAAAATCGACTGGGAATTTTAGATTTATTGGCTCAAGAATGCAAAGTAAATATATTAAGGTGATGTTTTGTATCGAAATTTAAGATATCTACGATCAAGTCTGAAAAAAGTTCAGGAGACAAGCAAACCAACTTTTCCAATTTTTTCGCGTTTTTCTGTAGGTAAATGGCATCCAAGATTTCTCAGCCCGGTCAAAGCTTCAACATGCTTAAAAAATAATGCCCTGTTATTCAGTACTAACAAGTTCTTTGAATGTTGCATTTTACACTTTTAAATTATTTTGAAGTATCCAAAATAAGAGAAAAAATTTTTTGGCCTCTTGTCGACCTACCTTCCTTCAAAATTTTTTTCCTTCATTTTACTAGCTGCTCCTGTTGAAGTTTGAGTCAAATTCGCACACATGTTTTCATTTACCGTAGTTTAATACAAAAATGTCGTCAAGTGTCATTTGTCAATAAATCTTTAATTAATAAGCAGATGATGACAAAGAAAGAAGTATAACCACAGTAATTGAAAGGAGAGATATTTTACGGATAATTCCATTTGTCTAGCTTCAATGGATGCTGAACAAAGTATCTTAAATGAAACGTTAAAATATTTCAGTCTTCAATTATACAAATTGAGAAAAACCATGAACCTGGAAGTTTAATGTTACACATTATTGGGACGCCTCATGGCCTACTATTAGCTGCAAAAAATAAGCTACGGTTGGAGACACCCTGTGTCACATCGAGCAAAGTTAGGTACAAGAAATTTCAGGAATGAATAGTAAACCGTTGTATGAAATTTGAGTAAAAATGAATTTCGATGATAATTTTAAAAATTTTTCGTAATGACTTGAGGCACCCCAATCACCATTGCTGCTGAACGTTGGGTACCTACTTCGACTCACATTTTTTCTTGAGATTTGTCTTGTTGGGATGTATTATTCATCTCCAGCATCTCATATTCATCAAATTTACATATCAATATTATTTTCTGAAATTACAGTACGTCCAAATCCCAATAGTCATCTAGAGAGTCCGCAAATCTGATTGAAACTGTAATATAATGTATGTATGTTGAACCAGCGTAGCTGCAGAACTAGAGAAAAAATTTTCCGGCATCTTATTGGAAAATGCCCTTGCCCAGTAAGCACTTCAATTGACTTCTTGGACGTTTTTTCGTCTCTTTTTCATGCTTGTCAAGTGTAAAATGCATACCTGTGGACAGTTCCATACAGACGTGCACGGCAAGAATTTTACATGCAGGATGGTCCTCGGGCTTTTCACCGCGGGGGTTGGCGGTGAGTGAGTAAAAATACAAACAGCCTCCTTGACAAGCGTGTTTATCACTCACAATATGCATAAAAATAATCAAAAGAATGTTCCTGAAAATAGAACAGGGGTTGTTTGAGGATTTTTCGGATTAGGAAGAAGAATCTAAAGTATCAGGTCAAAGGGTTTACCCCAGACATGCACGGAAAGAATTTTCCAGAGGAGAGGATCCTTAGACTTTTAATCCAGAGGGTATTAGGCGGTGGGCGAGCAAAAAACAAAAAAAGTTTTGAAAGCTGCCTGTTTTTCATACAAAATGTACACAAAAATCATGAAAAAAGCTGTCTTGGAAAAATTTCAGCGGGGTGTTTGACGATTAATTTTGGGCCAGGTGGTGGCCAGGGTCTCAGGTAAGGGGGTTTACCCCCCTACCCCTCCTATGTGCATGTATGGTTTACTCCCTCTACCTCCTATTTGCATGTATGATTCCAAACACTAAATTGTGGAGCATAGATATCTGAACGTAATGAATGTTCAACTGAAAAATGATGTCTTTCCGGGCCTTCATCGATACCGGGCCTTCATCGATCATCGATACCGTGCACAGACAGACGAAAAAATATTACATAATTTAAAGTTTCAAAGTTTGATTACTGCATTTACTCTAATTTTTATTTTTGTGGAAAAAATGTTGCTGTGATACTCAGTAATGTGACATTAGTATCCGTAGTTTCTGATTTTAGACCTATTACTTTTTGACTTATGTGCCATAGACAAAGACGAACTACTCAGATAGTGCGCCTTAAAATCTATTACTAAATGAGACTAGATATTTAAAAATCAAAAATGGAAAGTCAGCATCTAGTTTATAAAAGGGAGAATTTTACTGTAATGCGCAATATTCCATGAATAATTAATGCCCGAAATAAACTTTTCAACCCCGAAATATGCTTAAAGAAAAACCTTGGATATGATTTTTTCAGTTTTCATGTAATTTTTAAGCTTTCGAAAGCTAGCGACGTAAACTTTTGGAGTAATATGAGCAGCCGGACGAACGATACTTGTTCAAAATCCGCTTATTTTCATTTGCCGCGAATAAATATAGCGCCCGGGCAATTTATAGTTAGACATTTTGCCGGCGACGTTGTCTACGACGTGGACGGATTTATCGAAAAAAATGTTGATTCGGTAAACGTCGATCAAGTGGAAGTTTTGAGAAATAGTTTGGTGCGTTGATTTTTATTTTTTATGCTCTAATTTTCTTTTTTCTTGTTTCTTCCTCTACTTTTCCATTTCTATATTTTATTTTCACATTTCAGTGCCCCCTATTACGCGAAATTCTGAATTATTCATCCAAAGACTGCTTAACAACGAAAGACGCTACAGTAACCGCGAAAAAATGTTTGGCTTCGCAAGTATTTTGTGTATGTTACACTTCTACTGAACTTATTTTTTAACTCGTAATTTTATTTAGTTTAAACAATCCTTGCACGAACTAAGGAGAACTTTAAATGCCACCACTCCTCACTATGTAAGATGTATAAAACCCAACGATAAAAAATTGCCGTTCAATTTTTGCGTTCTACGTACCGTGGAACAATTGAGAGCGTGCGGCGTTTTGGAGACGATAAGAATTTCCGCTTCCGGTTTCCCGTCCAGGTAGGCTTGGCCTTATAGAAGGAGACAAAAAAATGAATTTAATTTTTTGAATGAAATTTCTTTATTATTTACAAATTGATGCATGCATATAGATGGCATTACGAAGAGTTCCATCAACGCTACAGGATGCTCGTCGAAAACAAAATTGCTTTGAAAATCGGCTCGAATTTTCGTCATTTTGCCGACGCCGTTTGTTCCAAAGTTTTACACGTATGTTTCAAAATATGATTGGACTTTATGTGCACATCCCAGAAAGACAGAAATTTTCAATAATTATGGGGTACGTGTCAAACTTAGCTGCGTACATTGAATTCTATGCTTCTACAGTAAACTCTCATTTTGCGTGCTTATTTCCAAACTTTTCAAGTCGCATTGAAAATAGTCACAAAAAGATTTTTCAGTAAAATTAGCATAATCTGGATTAATTTTTTCTCCATGATCTTTGTGTCCGGTTATCGAACTCATACATTAACATCACTAATAGATATAAATAATTCAAAGCTGTGATACGTTTGATTGCTGTAATTTATTTAGCTTTCAATTGAATTTGTAGAACATCCAGTGGACTTGTAGGCCATTTTTTTCTAGAGCGGAAAATACGAATTCGGTCATACGAAAATATTCTTCCGAACGGGGCAAGTGGCGCTTTTAGAAACGGCTAGAACGGAAAAATTGCGAAAATCGGCGATTACAGTACAAAAAACTGTTCGCGGATTTTTGGCGCGCAAACGTTATTTGAGAATTATATCGGCAGTTTCGACCATACAAGTGTTCGGCAAAGCATGGCTTTGTTACAGGTTGGATTCATAAGCTACAACTATTTTTGAACAAAAATACGATATATACACTAGTGCTTCTTAAAATGATTGTAAATATTAAGAATGAAAAACTAGCATAGTGTAATAAGCTTTCTTGCGCTGAAGGAATAAACGCGCATTTTGTAAAGAGGGTGTCAAACGTGGCCCATATAAACAGCAAAGTTTTTTACCCAAATAAATATTGTTCAAAATACCTCGAAAAAGCGCCATCAGGTCCCGAACATTCTATAAAAACACTCATAATGACGCGAAGCGCCAAAATTTTACTTTACTAACACTTTTCACCAAATAATATATTGCTTTTCTTTGAATGAGTCCCGTGATTCAAAAAAATCCATAGGTATCATGGCCAAATACTTTTTGCTCGAGTTGTATTCGCAAATGCCACAAGTCAACTCGAGGGAAGAACTCTGTCGATTATTATCCGCATCATGAGCATCTTTTTTGTGATACACAGATAATTCAAAAATTAAACTGGGGCGTATGTCCCTTTCCATCAATTTCTTTGAAAGGAAAATCCTAATGTCATACTTCACTTTCGATTTTCTTCGGTTTTTTTAGGTTTCTTCAAAGTCGTCAGAAAAAATTACTATATTGGATTACTTTAAAATACATGAAGAATGGAGTTAAAAACAGCAGCGCTTGGAACAAACAGAAAAAAAACAGCGTGATGACGCTCACAGCAATGAGTCCTGAGATCTCTCCACAGACCTTGCCCGATTTCATAAGATTGCTTACAAGAATTCTTGCAAGAACACTGAATTTCTAGACAGAATACTTAGAAGTTATCCTATAAGAGCTTAAAGATCTTTTAAGTGTGCTTATATGATACGAATTTCTTAAGATCCTGCTGGATCTGATGCAAAACTGTCAAAATCGTGTAAGTATCCTTTATTGATTGATATAAGACAATGGTACAGATTTGCATCACTTTTCCCAACATTTTTATAAGTTTTTTCCAAGATCTACCAAGACCAATAATGTAGATATCTCGCTAGGAGTGGGGATTTGTGAGCCTAGTCAATTAACCTTCACTATTTTTTAGTAAAAACTTCTTCAATGAAAGTTTCATGTGAACAACTTTTATTTTGTGAACGACGAGTACGTATACTAGAAGGATTTCAGGAGATAATTTTATTTAAAAGTTCGTCAAATACTGCTGATCAAAAAAATTATTCCTGGCATTATCTTGCTAAAATCTGATTCCTAAAACCTTTGTGTTATTGATTATAACGTCGACTGAACTACACGTAGATCCAAATTCGCATTTTTAGATTTTGCAAGTTTTTGCAAATGCATCGAGCGTCAATAATGATTCAAAAACATGTCAAAGCACACTTGATTCGTTCTCGTTACTTGAAACTTAGATTCGCGGTCATTCAATTGCAAAGAAGTTATCGATTGAAAATTTTGCGGAAAGAACGTTTCAAAGTAAAATTTATTCTATGATAAAAAGTTTTAATTTTGATACCTATTCATTATCGATAAAGCTTAATTTCTAACTTTTAAAAGACAAAAAATCACTCATTTTACTCGCATAGTAATCATATATAATTTTTTATCTAATAAATATCGTGAACCCATTCGTCGAGTATCATTTTTCTTTTTTTAGAAGTTGTTGAATGAACGAATAATCCAATTTCAAAGTTGCATTCGCGGTTATTTGTGTCGTAAATTTTTACAAAAACGTCTAAAATCCGCGATTTTGATTCAATGTTGCGTTAGGCGATGGTTGGCTCGTAAATTATTGAAGACTTTGAAGGTTTGATATTTTTTTGTGAAAAAGTCTGAATTCTCAAGATAAACTACTTGTCAAAAATTTCATTTTTTCGTGACTTGACATCGAATATTCTTAGAAAAAAATGTTATTACTCAATATCTTCCATTTAAAGTTGCAGTAAGCTGTATTTTCGGCCATGAAATTTTTCTCTAGATTGAAGAAACGTAAATTATTCCATTGAGTTACTGCGTTCACTGTAATTACGTTACATTCAATATAGGTGGAAGCTAAATCAGTACAGCGATTGCAAAATTTAAACAAAGGATTGGAGAATAAAGTCATTTCTTTACAGCAGCAAGTAGACAGAATAGTAAGTTTTAACTTGAGTATATTCCTTCAGATCACAATATAATATATCTGTGCAGGTTTTGGAAAGAAATTCGCTAACTTTGGAATTGGAACAATTGAGAAAATTTAACGAGAATCATAAATTATCAACTCATTTTACGATTGAACAGTCTAATGATCACGTTGCTGAATTATCAAGTCAGCTAATGATCTCCCGTAAGATGATTAGTCAGCTGGAAAGCAAAGTCGCCGAAATGACCAATGAAATGGAAAGTTTTGAAAAAGAGGCTTCGACATCGAGGATGATTCTTGAAAAAGTACATTGAGTATAATTTTTACTTTGATGCAAACCTCGTTGAAATCTGGCACTCTTTGGTTCCTTTCATTTTTGGCTCTCACTTTTTCTCTCACAGGAATTGTGTCGTTTGACCGATGAAAACTTGAATCTGAAAGCTAGCTTAGCTATGGCATCCAACCACGCAGAACCGGAAAGTTAGAAAGATAAATGGTCCCGTAAAAAATGAAAATTTTAGTGTTTTTTTTTTAATTTCAGTACCATATAGAAGTAGTTTTAAACATAGCGGCACGTTGAACGTCGCGGATTACGAAAAATTTTTTACGTTGATTTTTGAAGGCGAGATCAAATTTTTCGAGATCGTGACTAAAATTTTCACTTTTGGAAAATTTTAGATTTCGACGTTGTTTTCGATACGAACCCTATTCCTTGTCTGCGAGCCTTTTTGATATTCATGGCCATAAGAAACGAAGATCAACGCAAGAAAACCGAGTCCATCGCCGTTTTATTGGATAAATTTTATGATACGGTCACTGATTGCGTAATGGTAGGTTTAATATTACGCAATTTTCGCTGATAGTTGAGTTTTAGAACGACAAAGTTATATTGAAAACGGTCCTTCTCCAATGAAAGCTGGACAATAAGCTTCAGTTTTTTCAAATGCTAAAGGTTCTCTGGGTACTGTTTCCTTAGAATATGTTCTTGGTATCCACTACAAGCTGCAAAACATTTTTTGACGTCAGAATAAAAAATCTGGATTTTAGATTAAGTAAAATGTTCAAACTTGACTTACTGTTTGTCAAATCATGTGTTTTTCTATTTTGCCAGAAACTTTTCATCTTGTGGTTCTGACAAGCTTGAAATTAGAATGGCATTGAACTTCGAATGAGCTTTATTCAATTTATTCAAAATTAACTCCAAATTTGTCATAGCTATTATTGAAAAATGATCATGATCAATTTTTGATGCATTGCAGAATCTTTGAAATTTTCCTATAACGCCAGATTGATTATATATTCCTGATGTTCAGGCATCTTCGGACTTCCAGCAATTGACCATGTGGATGTCCAACGTTTGGAGGTTAATGCAACTTTTACGACAATATAGCGGCGAAGAAGTAAGAAAAAGGATATGCTCGAAAAGAGCCATGAAAAGTGACACTATTTTATAACTTTCTTTGAAAAATATTCCGAGTTTTCTCCAAAAAATATGACAAATTTTTTGTCAACACATTTTCTAGGAATACGCGACGCAAAATACGCCTAGTCAATCGAACGATCAATTGAAAAATTGCGACTTATGCCTTCAAAGATCGTCGTTGTGCAATCTTTTGTTGATTATTCATCAAAAAATGATCCAAGAAGTTTATGTCAAGAAATTGACGCCATCGATTATAGGTCAGTTTCGCCTGTCCGAAAAAAATCTTGTTAATCAATTCAGTTTTATACAGTTTCATCTATTTTGGAGCATCACGATTCGCGAAATTTGTCGAAAATGAATAGCGGCGGCTTGATTAACGAGGTGAAGCATTTCTAGTGTTGGTTTTTCCATAAAATGATCTTTTCCAAAATTTAACATAACCATGTATATGGTTTCTGATTAAGGAAATCTTTCATAGAAGATTAGACTTGATCATTCATTGACTTCCTCTCGGCCACCCTTTCTCATGTACATATGCATATTTTCTGCTTACAGTTGAACCTTATTTTTGATTGTTTCCAAACTTTCGGCGTCGAATGGCCGTTGTTTAGTCAAATTTTTTCGCGTCTATTCCATTACATCGAAGCTCATGCTTTGAACGTTTTGATGTCCAGACGAGATTTATGCAACTTTTCGAGATCGATCGAAATCAAGTAATGATTATATTTTTGAAACTGGAAATTTTACGCTTTTTCTTGGGTTTTCGCTGTAAGATTTTCGAAGTTATGAAAAAAAATTGTTTATTCCCGTTCAGGCACAATATCAAAACGTTGCTAAATTGGTTGCAAGACCATAATTTATTGCAAAATGATGGAGAATTGGGTAAACTTTTCGAAGCAACCAATTTGATTCAGATTCGTAAAAGCGAACCGGAAGATATTAAAACTCTGGCCGGCGTTACCACGCATTTGAATTTGGCTCAGGTAAAAAATTCTGTGATGGACAAACTTCAGTCTGAAATCAATCACTGATCTTTTTGTTCATCTCATTTTCTTATTGACAATTTTTGGATACAATCGGATAATTTTTGGATATTTGGATACAACAATAGGAAATTTACCTTTCGAACTGAATGTGCCGAAAATTTATTAGCTACACACCAGACTAGAAGCACAACGTGTCTGAGCTCGCAATCTTTCATTTTATTCAATATTATTAAGCTGAAAACCGGCCATGAAAAAATATGCTTTTATTTTTCAGTTGTCATTATTTTCTCCCATGCGTCTACTGTGTCGGACCTCATATTTTTGGGGAAATAGTAATAATTGAAATTTTTCGATTGTATAAAATACGATATCGTTTATTTATCTCCGTTTCTTCGTTCACTTGCCCAATAGCATTATTCTTCGGCCGAAAATTTTAACCAAGAATATTAAATGTCATCCCTATCACTTGATTGTTGTTATGATAATAAGGCTAATTGAAAAAATAATTTCTCAACATTTTTACACAGCGTTTGACCGAATTTTGGCAAATCTGATGCTCTAGGCTAGTTGGAATATTGTTTCGTATTTTTTGTGTATTTCTTAGATCAACAAGTTATTAGCCGCCTATAGTCCGACGGAAAGTTTCGAGCCAAAATTAAAACCCGATTTCATACGTAAAATGAATATGTTCTTGAAAAACGAACGAAATCTAGACGAAAAATTGAACAACAACGAATTACCTTGGCAACGTACTGTTATAAAATCGACTTTAAATTTCCCTTACGTACAATCGAATTTAGTGTTTTCGGAAATCGATCTGCCGGAAGCATTATGGCCTTATATCTCTTGAGTGTGTGATATTTTTTGGTGATAAATTTTATATTGCTTCATTAACTTTTTTCGTTTGTTTTTATGTAAAAAGTTGTTCACTCTTGAAAGGTTATCGGAGCTTTGTTGCGGGTTATATGGGGGCACGGTAAAATCTCTGTGACCTTACGCTCTATCGATTGTTTAACATGAAGTTAGTCCAAAATTGAAATAAGGTAAAACTCAATATGTCGCTCGCAAGAATCGTTTACGTACCTTATAACAGCAAGACTTCTATTAAAAAAAATTTGAGCATTGGTTCATGGGTCGTATTCATAGAGGAGTCTAAAGTCTATAGACAGGTCTACATTTAGAAATGAAAATTATATGAAATTTTTTGGAGTGAAAATAAGTTTGAAAAATAAGGTGCAGCCAGGAGTCGAACCTGGGTTACCAGCATTCCGGGCTGATGTCCTCACCACTAGACCACCACACCACGAGGTGAACCCAGATTAAGGTGCTCCCCTAGGCTACGATTTTTTAGCACACAACTCCAATGTTGGTGGGCAGTTCAAAATTGGTGGGCAGTTCAAATTGGTGGGCAGTTCAAAAAGCAGCAGGTACGCTGCTACTTGCCAAAGGTCGTAGGTTCACGACCACCAAGCATTGGAGTTGTGTGCTAAAAAATCGTAGCCTAGGGGAGCACCTTAATCTGGGTTCACCTCGTGGTGTGGTGGTCTA